>OY748297.1:16219644-16463617 GCA_963556515.1 Nudaria mundana | reverse complement strand
AATGTGCTGTCATCTGCATAGCAATGAATGCTCCCGAGGGATAGCATATCATTGATATGCAGAAGGAAGAGAGTTGGTGACAGCACGGACCCCTGCGGTACCCCGGCATTCACTTGCAAAAAGCGAGAAGCCTGGCCATCGCAGAGGACCCGCATTCGGCGTTCATTCAGAAAGCTGGCCATCCAGCTGCACAGTTGAGGAGGTAGACCATATGCCGGAAGCTTGGAAAGGAGCGAAGCATGCCAGACTCTATCGAAGGCATTTGGTGATGTCCAGGCTAATCGCCAAGGACTCGCCGTGCCTTTCCAGAAGATCACCCGTTGATCGTTTTGGCCTGAAGCCGTATTGCCGATCATTTAGTAGCGAGTGATCTTCGAGGTATCGCATGAGCTGCTTGTTGATGAGGAGCTCAAACACCTTGCAGATGACTGAGGTGACAGCTATGGGTCGATAGTTGCCCGGATTAGACCGATCCCCTTTCTTGGGGATCGGTCTGATCCGCGCAGGGGCTAGCTTTGTCTAGAACCGTGTGGTTAGGTCGGAGCCGACTCGCCGGACGGAAGGGCTCCCAAACCCCCCCGATGCAAGGCCGCCGCTACCCCACACCGGTTACCACCCGGAGCGGCGATCCCACATCAGGATTATGCGCAACATGTGGGGCAGCCTCCTGACTCCGTTTCGCCCCCACTGGTCCCATGCCTGCTGCACCATACATCGCCCCGGGCCCGGCGGTGCAGCTGCTGAACCCCTAACGCAACTCAGCCTGGGCTGGGTTACTTGGGGGGCTTTAGCACAGCTGCACGGTGGTACCCCCCCGGACCAACACTGTTGTACCACCTGGTACCCATGTAGGGGCCGAAGCCACTCCATAGGTACCATAAATTAACGAGCCTCGTCCGTTGATCAGCAGGTGCGCCACTAGCAGGTGAGGTCGCTGGGGCCCTAAAGATGTTGGTAGAGCCCCTTTGCACCCACCTCGCCGCTCGCCTCGTCATTCGCCTCGTTAATTGCCTCACCACTCGTCGTGCGCGGCAAGTGGAGTACTATTCGTACTTGATAAGATAAAACTTGCGCTCGAACCAATATCACAGCGTTCAGATCTCAACTTATCACACACGAGTTATACTAGGGGAGTGTGAATAAGTCTCGACTTCTTACAAAATAAAGAGTTTTGTTAACATTTTGTAGTATTTTGGTCATATTACATAGATACCTCTGAAAATTGCAGTCATGATTTTGAATAACAAGTATTTTCAGTAGTTCACACATATACATTATAAGCAAATATACGTTTACTGTTCCACTTACTAAACTTTATTTTAACTCTTTAATAAATAAACAAGACTTCATCGTGATATTTTCAAAGGTTAATTAGGTAAGATATTTAGTTTTAGAGGACTATTATTAAATCTTGTTCATGTATTAATTGTCAGATATTAATTCTTCGTAAATCTCAGTTATAAAGTATAATACGTCACTGGTAAATCTCATTATTTTTCCTTATGACTGTGAACCGAAAGTCTTCATAATAACGACGGGCTTACGAGAGAGGACTGCTTTATTCAATGTTATTTCAAATTCCAGTTGTTGTTAGTGTATTTATTTTTACGGACACAGTTTCTGCTTAATCATTTTTGATTCCAGCTAAAAGTATTAATCTGTGTAGTCTGTCAAAAAAGACGACAGGGAAAAAATGGCTACGAAAAATGTTTACTGTGTTGCCGCGCTGTTAGTATTAAATTCCTTTTCAACATTGTTATTTTTAAACTGAAATTTAAAAAACAAAGGTATTATAATTACTAAATTGATGCTACAAGAAATGCCCTTGAAAACGTTTCTTAATTACCTAACCCTCAACTTAGTGCTGATTCACTGTCTAAACATTTTGTACTGATTAAGTAAAGTAAGACATGATTTGCGTGTTGCGTGGTCAGATATAATTTATAGTAAATGCAGATTTGAGTAATGAACCTTTGTCACGATGTCTGGAATCTGGATTCAACCTGAGAAGGTACATGAACATTCTATAGTAACACGATATACTCGTACTTAAGTAACACACACTAGTTCAAGACAATTAAGATAAGTGCAATATCAACAGAAGACGAACAACGTAATGGACAATCGTCTCTCTGTTTTAGTTCAACGAATTAAAAGAAGATTTTGTTCTAGTTGAGCTAAGAATAAATAGAGATACCCGTATATCTAGTTAATAAAAACAATGATCTCGGACGTCGTTCGAAATTTAGTGCTGCCCGTAAAGAATGTCTTGACTCTAAAGGCCTCTAGGCAGAAGTTAATATATTCAACATGTAATTTGTACTTGTAGTCGATGTCTCAGAACATAATGGCAGTATTTACCACACAATGTTAACCACCGAATAAAAGGAGAAATGAGTTGCACTGAAAGAAGTGTGTTTTGAATTGCTCTTTTATTCGTCAGATTTCTGTCGCCCCTTCCCAGTGGACCTAGGTTATACGTAGGTCACACTATAAGTTTTGCGTAACTTAAAAAAACAACATTGCTTTTCAAAATACTCTCCTTTACATTTTAAACATTTTTTCATGCGATCGAACCATTTTTTAAAACAGGAGGACCACAGATCTGAAGGCATCTTTTCTACGTGCTGAATGAACTCTATCACTGCCTCTTCGGAGTTGGTAAAAATGAAACCTCTCATCAAATCTTTGAGGTCGGGGCTATGCGCAGGATGCTTGGTCGAGTTCAATGCCCGCAAAACAAAAACGGCGTCAAAACGCAGATTAGACCCTGCGTCGAATACTGCTCTCACCTCTGGGACGGCTCCGCGAAGTATTTGCTGGACGCACTCGACGCTATGCAGCGACGCGCTGTTCGCATTATAGATTGTCCGGAGGTAACAGGAAGCCTTGAGCCGCTAGCCCAGCGCCGAACAATTGCTTCCTTGGCCGCGTTCTACCGTATTTACCACGGTGAGTGTTCTGAAGAGCTCTTCAATCTGATCCCACCCTCTCCCTTCCGATCCCGAAAAACGCGTGCCGGGCAGAGATGTCACTCTCGTACTGTGGAAACCGTCTTCGCGAGAACTGAGCGTTTTAAACGTTCGTTTCTCTGCCGAACGATGGTGGCTTGGAACGCCCTGCCCGCGCACGTGTTTCCTCCAACATATAACCCTGGGTTCTTTAAGCGAAGCGTGAAGAGGCACATTACTGGGTCGTCAAGTTGAGGGTCACTCTCTATAGTATTCCTGTGTACTTTGAGAGTTGCCCACAATCGCCAGACATCGCCACAGCTTACCATCAGGCGGGTGGCGTCAATTTGTCGACCTAAATATATAAAAAAAAAAAGGATGGGCGACGAGTTGTACTTTTTCGGAAGCTAAAAATGACTTTGTTTTGTTGGCCGCGTGTGAAGAGCGTTGTCATGATGTAGGAGAACGCGGCTTTTGGGTCGTCTTTCGCGAACTTTTTCTTACACCCTGGGTAAACAAATGGTAGAATACCACTCGGCATTAACACTCTTTTGATCTTCAAGTGGAATTGTACAAATGGGACCCGTTGCTGAGAAAAAAAACGCGATCATTTTTTTACCAACGTTTCTCGCCTGCCTCCCTTTTGTTGGCTTGTTCTCATTTTCAAACACCCATTCACAAGATAGTTGTTTTTTTTCGGGTTCAAAACAATAAATCCGTTTCGTCTCCTTCGACAATGTCATAAACAGCATTAGAATGCCCGTGGTCGTACTTCAGTAGCATCTGTGAGCACCATTCCACGCGAGCCCGCTTCTGCTCCGCTGTCAGTTCATGAGGGATCCAACGACAACAAAGTTTCCGAACTTTCAACTCTTCGTGTAAAATTTTCTGGGTTTGACTCATACCAATCCCCAATAGTCCTCGAATTGCCTCATAGGTAATCCGCGGGTTTTCTTCAATTAATCGCTTAACAGTAGCCACATTATTTTCGTTGACGGCAGTTGAAGGCAGCCCTTCACGAAATTCGTCATGTAAAGAAACTCGACCTCTCTCAAATTCAGTAAACCATCGCCTCACGGTGCTTAAACAAGGTGCTTCTCTCCCAAAAGCATTTTGAAGACGAGCGGCACAGTCTTGCGGAGAGAGAGAACTTTTAAAATCATAAAAAATCATCGCTCTAAAATCTTTTCGACTTAATTCCATTTTCGTTGGATACGTAGAACTTTGATGTGTGATAAAAAACAATTGACAAATGATTTCCCGCCAGTTGTTTTATTTTATTACTAAAAAGGTTGCAACGTTTAAAAAAATATATCATTCGAAATTCAAATAGTTCCGATTAGCTAGAAGTGCAAAACTTTTAGTGTGCCCCATGTATTTATTATACATGCTTACTTTTGCTTTGAGTTCGTAAGTGTAAAGTAGTTGTTGGCAAGTCCACTTAGTAGGTAAATTAAGCATCGTCGTAATAAATCTATGTTCTTACTCTGTCTGAGAACGTCGTGTCTGAGAACTTTAGGTCGTTCCGAGATTTGTAGTTTGCCAGTTCACGCTTCCCACAGGAACCTAGTCCCGTGATAAAAGTATTGTTACGAGCCGGGGTTCTACGGAATGGAAAATGCCGATCAAACTACCACAAAACACTTTATTTATTACAACACTAATTTACACTTCACTATAAGCTTCACTGAACACTTTTAATCGCACTTGAACTCGCAGGTATAACTCGTATTATCGCTTTGGAAATACTGATCCCCCGCCACCGAAGTGCTCCGCCTTTATAGTACGGTCATTACTCTAGATTACTCTAGAATCTTCACGGAAGAATTATCGCGAACATTCCACACCTTCGAGATGCTTCTAGATAACACGTTACATAGAAGTACCTTGACAGAACATTCCCGAAAGACGTTACGTAGTAGTACTGCGATTTGCTACTAGATGGCGCCGAGTTTGGTAGTCTTATTACTCGCTACGAGATGGCGTTACACTGCCCCCTCCTAAGACATGCTCGTCCCGAGCATTGTCAGGCCCATAATATTGCGCCAATCGATCCACATGAACTATCTTTGGCGCACTTCTTGGACTCTTCCGTATTCGGTAAGTGACATCGTTAATCTTGGTCACAACTCGGTATGGTCCATCCCATTTAGCTTGCAGCTTAGGAGACTTCCCTTTACTGCGGACTGGGTTATGTAACCACACTAACGAACCTTCATCGAAGCTCTTATTGTTTGTCTTTCGGTCGTAACGGGTCTTCATCTTTTCAGACATTTGTTGACCTGATTGTCTGACATGCTCATAAATGTCATTCATCCTGCTGCGCAAGTCATTCGCATAATCAGTGATATTGCGTGGAGCGTCAGGTGGTATACCGGTTAGTAAGTCGGCAGGCAACCGTAATTCTCTTCCAAAGTTCGCATAAGCTGGTGTCACTGACGTGCTTTCGTGAACCGCACTTCGGTAAGACAAAAGAAACGGTTGGATGTGCTTGTCCCAATCTTTTTGCCTGCTTTCCACAACTTTTGCCAGATATCTCTCCAATGTCTGATTAAATCGCTCCACCATTCCATCTGACTGCGGGTGGTAAGAGGTCGTTCTGGTTTTGTGAGTACCCATGACCCGACACATTTCCTGGAACACCTGAGATTCAAAATTTCTTCCTTGATCGCTATGGATTTCTAGAGGCACCCCGAAACGACAGAAGACTTCGTGAACTAATTTATCTGCCACCGTAGTAGCTTCTTGATTAGGTATAGCGAAGACTTCTGGCCACTTCGTGAAATAATCCATCACAACCATGAAGTACTTGTTTCCGCTTTCACTTTCAGGAAACGGTCCCGCAACATCTAGGGCTATCCTTTCCCATGGTGCCCCAACGTTATACAGTTTCAGTGCACCTCTGCTCCGTGTATGAGGTCCTTTCACAGCAGCACAACTCGTACATTTGCGACACCAGTCCTCAACGTCGTCGCGACAGTGGATCCAGTAAAACCGCTCACGTATCTTCAACAGAGTCCTTTTTACTCCCATATGGCCCCCTGAACATCCATTATGGTAGAGCTGTAGCACATCTGGGACCTTAACTTTAGGGACGACCATTTGCAAATGACAGCTGTCTCCTCGAGCATTTTCCCATTTGCGGCACAAGACTCCATCCTGAATAACTAAACTGTCCCATTGCGCCCAATAACTTTTTGTGATTGAACTCATTGAAGCGACGTCACTCCACATGGGTTTAGGAGCACTTGCTTTAATCCACTCAAATATTGGCTTGATGTCTGCGTCGTCCTGTTGAGCATGTTGTAGGCTTTCTTTCCATTCGTCGCTCAGATCCGTTTTAAGCATCTTCACAGGTATGGCTTCCTTTATCTCCTGTTTGGCACAGTGCTTACAGTCTTCAGGGCAAGGTCTTCTTGACAATGCGTCTGCGTTGCCATGGGATCTCCCACTGCGATGTTCGATTACAAAGTCATATTCCTGTAATAGCTCAATCCATCTGGCGACTTGTCCTTCTGGATTCTTAAATTGTAATAGCCACTTCAATGCAGCATGGTCGGTACGTATAAGGAATTTTCGCCCTAGTAAATATTTGCTGAAATGCTGCAATGTCTTCACCACGGCGAGTAATTCTCTCCTCGTGACGCAATAATTCCTTTCAGGTTTCGATAAGGATTTGCTGAAGTAGGCTATAACGACCTCTCGATCTCCTTTCCTTTGAGATAACACACCTCCGAGTCCGATATCACTTGCGTCTGTGTCAACTATAAATTCATTTTCCGCATCAGGATAACCCAAAATAGGTGTATTGCACAGACGATTCTTTAGCTCCTGGAATGCGATGCCGCAGCTTCCGTCCCAGCAGAATTGTCGCTTCTCCTCCGTGAGCTTGTGTAAGGGCTTGGCAATATCCGCAAAGTTCTGGACGAATCGCCGGTAGTATGAGCACAAACCCAAAAATGCTCTGACCTGCGTCTTATCCTTTGGAACCGGCCAATCCTTGACGGCGATGATTTTCTCTGGATCCGTGCGGATACCATCTTCAGACACTACGTAGCCTAGGAAGCTTACTTGCCGTTTGAGGAATGAGCACTTCTTCGGGCTGAGCTTCAGGTTCGCGCTTCGGATCTTTACAAGCACGCGTTCCAGGTTTTGAAGATGCTCTTCTAACGTACGGCCCACGATGATAATGTCATCTAGATAGACAAGACAGGCGTCCCCAGTCAATCCGGCGAGTACAATTTCCATTAATCTTTCAAAAGTAGCCGGGGCGTTGCATAAACCAAATGGCATAACTTTAAACTGCCACAAACCCTTTCCTGTGGAAAATGCAGTCTTCTCTTTATCCTTCGGATCGATTTCAACTTGCCAGTAGCCACTTTTCAGGTCTAGCGTGCTAAACCACTTCACCCCTGTCAGCATGTCCAACGTGTCATCGATCCTTGGTAAAGGGTAGCTGTCCTTTTTCGTAACGTCGTTCAGACGACGATAGTCGACACAAAACCGCATACTGCCATCTTTCTTCCTCACCAGCACTACAGGTGAGCACCATGGACTTGACGATGGTTCTATCACACCATCTTTTACCATTCCTTCAATCATGGTCTCAACTTCCTTTTCTCGTGCTACTGGCAGTCTCCTTGGTCGCTGACGGATGGGTGCCTCATTTCCTGTATTGATTCTATGCTGAACCAATCCAGTCTTCCCAATGTCAGCATCACTCGAAGAGAAAATATCGGCGTACTTGAGTAACATCTTCTTAGCCTTGTCCATTTCATTCTTCGTTAAGATGTTACGACAGTCTTCTAAAAGTGTCAACACGTTGTTTCTAGCGTCCTTGTTGACGATGTTCCCAGTACTCAACTCTTGGCATCGGCGCATCCAATCTACTTCTTCGCAAGTGCCAATCAATGTGCTCTTTTCTATCACGTGTTCCTTATCACTAAGGTTCAGCACACGTACCACTGAGGCTTCATTGGCTCTTACCAGAGTTCGGGCCATTTTCCATGGAAGTTCATTGTATATCCCTTCTATGAGTACACATCGATGTGTTCGCCCAGAATTCTGAGGGAGACTAACTGGTACAGTCGTTTCTGATCTGGCAGGAAGCACGACCTTCTTCAAGCTGTACACTTTTCCTGATAACGCTCCTTCCATGAAAAGTTCCTCTTGACCACATTTCATCGCTCCTTGCTTGACGTCGATCTCACAAGAGTTCTTCCTCATAAAGTCTAAGCCCAGTATGCAGTCGTCCATTATGTCAGCCACGATGACATTATGCAGGTAAATTCCATTGCCCAACTTTAACTGCATCTCTTTCTCTCCTCGGACGGGTATGCGCTGACCCGTGGCCGTTACCAAGTTGATGCGGTCACGGTTTGCAGAGTCACCAAGGAACCGATTTGCAAGTCGGGAACTGACAACCGTGCGAGATGCTCCAGTATCTATTGTCAGCTTGCATGGTGTTCCATTTACCTCGCCCTTGATGATCAGGCTGTTCCCATCCTGGGTTTGTGAGATCGAAACCCTTGGGGCTCTTCTAAAATCAGCCAGCACCCGCCCCGCAGTCCTGGCATTTATTCGTTTCCCTCCTGTTGCTGGGCGGTGACATTAGCCACCCTATCCTCTTGGGAACGACTTTCTTCTCTTTCAGCAGTCCGCTTTGGGCAACTGGATCGAAGGTGGCCCCTCTCACCACATGTGTAGCACCTAGGGCTATACCTCGTGAAACGGTCGCGAGCCGGTGATGCTACAACTTCCCTGACACGGTGAGATCGATGATCCTTCCGTACGGCTTCGACCTCCAAAGCATGAGCCAAGGCGTTTTTGAGAGTCTCATGGTGCCCGAGTCTGACAGCGGCCCTGACTTCCAGGTCGTGGATGCCGTCGATGAATACTTGCACCAGATTCCCATCGATGAGCGCAGGTACCGACTGGTATGCCTTCCGTACCAGCTTCTCAACTTCCAGGGCCCACTGTTGCAAGTTTTCACCAGAGCGCTGGACACGATCCTTCAGCTGCGCACGATACACGTGTTCCAGGTGAGCGTCACCGTATCTGGTTTCCAAGGCTTCTAGTAGCTGCTCGTAGGAAACATCGTCTCCGAGAGCTTCTAGGATGGTTAACGCCTTGTCTCGCAAACCCAATGTAAGCGCAGTCATGGCCTGGGCTTTGCTCCACCCGTTTGCCTTCTTAACGGCTTCAAACTGCTTTTTATAGGCTGACCATGAAGATGTCCCATCGAATGGCGGTACTTTAAATCCACGCGCTGAAGGTACGGCAGGTAAGGAAGTCGCAATCCCATCTCCAGCTTTCAGATTTCCCAGCTCTTTCCTCACATCTGTAATCTGGTTTTTTACATCTTCAATCCGAGTTTCGGCTTCCGTGATGCGGTTCTCAACATGATGAACTTGATCCTTCATCACATTCATCTCCTTGCCAAAAGTCGCTCGAAGATCTTTCATGAGGAGCGTCTGTTCCTCCTGGCGGCGTGCCTGCTCCTCCTTGTCACGCAGCAGCTGTTCTTCCAACCGGCGGGCCTGCTCCTCCTGGCGGCGTGCCTGCTCCTCCTGGCGGCGTGCCTGCTCCTCCTTGTCACGCAGTAGCTGTTCTTCCAACCGGCGGGCCTGCTCCTCCTGGCGGCGTGCCTGCTCCTCCTGGCGGCGTGCCTGCTCCTCCTGGCGGCGTGCCTGCTCCTCCTGGCGGCGTGCCTGCTCCTCCTTGTCCCGCAGCAGCTGTTCTTCCAACCGGCGGGCTTGCTCCTCCTGGTGGCGGGCCTGCTCCTCCTGGCGACGGGCTTGCTCCTCCTGGCGACGGGCTTGCTCCTCCTGGTGGCGGGCCTGCTCCTCCTGGCGACGGGCTTGCTCCTGTAGCATCGCCATCAGCGCAGCAAAGTCTGGAGGTGCTGGCGCTGGAGATACCGTGGGCGGGCCTGCTTCCACCGTTGGCTGCTCCTGACCACCCAACCTCTCCGGCGTATTACCTCCGAAGCGCCTGCTGTCCAACTCCTGCTGGCGCTGACCCCTGGTACGGACGCCCTCTGTGTCTTCTTTCGGTAACACCGGCATTGTCCAAATCCCCAATTCTGACACCAATTGTTACGAGCCGGGGTTCTACGGAATGGAAAATGCCGATCAAACTACCACAAAACACTTTATTTATTACAACACTAATTTACACTTCACTATAAGCTTCACTGAACACTTTTAATCGCACTTGAACTCGCAGGTATAACTCGTATTATCGCTTTGGAAATACTGATCCCCCGCCACCGAAGTGCTCCGCCTTTATAGTACGGTCATTACTCTAGATTACTCTAGAATCTTCACGGAAGAATTATCGCGAACATTCCACACCTTCGAGATGCTTCTAGATAACACGTTACATAGAAGTACCTTGACAGAACATTCCCGAAAGACGTTACGTAGTAGTACTGCGATTTGCTACTAGATGGCGCCGAGTTTGGTAGTCTTATTACTCGCTACGAGATGGCGTTACAGTATATAATCAGAAACTATTATCATATTTAAATATTCAACTGAACCCGTTCAACTAATAAAGTTTCAAATGTATTATGTAAGGATAGTTGAAATCTGCTACGAATGTAAAGTTGAGGGTACAGTTTAAATCAAAGGAAACTCGGAACTGGTGAACTTATTAACTTTTCACCCGTTAGTCCACAATCATTATTACGTTTGTTTATCTTGGAGGTGACGGACGGCATCGTTAGGGCGTTTATGCTAATCTTTGACTCCAATGAATTAATAAAGAGCGTTTTCTGACTACGAATCTGTGTTAATGTGTCAAGCTTAAATAAATTGCTTAACTCTGAAGAAATTTGCTTTTAAACGGGAAACTTAGAAATAAAAATGACACTACAATCTAATCTCTCTATTACCATATTACAGAGGTTAGGTTTTCCTTCTAAACCACGCCGGTTCCTTGGTCAGTTGAGGTCGGTACTTAACATTTAAATTATATGATTGATTATTTTCCTAATAATATGTACATTTTTTTTTAATTCCGCGAGACCGCGGCCGCTCCTGTGTCCATTGCTGCGGGCGTCTCTGGTACACACCAGAAGGTATTTCCAGTGGCGCCCGGCGGACTTTGGCCACCTGGATGGCCTCTTTGGGGGTTTGTTCGGAATGAAAATCCCGCGTCGTTGGGGTTGGGTTTAATCCCGCGTCGGTGAATGAATCTGGTTGCGTGCTGTGAGGCTGAGGCCCCGCAGCCTTTCTAGCCTGCTTCTGTAAGGACGGCTAATAATATGTATTATCTTAGCCCTCTAAACCCTTCAGTTGTTTCTCAGTGGTGTTAATGCTAGTGTGACTAGCCTTATCCTTTGCTCTAACCCTAAATTATCCGAGAAATATTTATTTTATAATATTTATTTCTAATACGTAGGTACGATGACAGTTTTTAGCGAATATCCGTACATTCGAGATCATTGGGTTTGTAATAGAGTGTCAAATATCGGACGCGATAAAAACCGTGATATTGGGAACGAACTTGTCAGTTGAAAAGTATCGATTTATTTACTTAATCCATATAATTTTTTTAGTTTTCCGTACATTCCAGCTGCGAGTAATTCATTGATAATTTCACCGTAGTTGACACTTTGTGTTCTGGAAAATTCCTGGAGTTATTTTTCCACAAATATTAGACTTGTGTGCAAACTTACAGTAAGAGCTCATAAAAACTTTTGTTTGTCAAGGATAGTTATCGAAGAAACTTTAGAGTTTAATGTGTTGGTGAATTCTTGACTTGAAACGACATTTTCAAGTAACATTAAAATACTATACTATTTAAAAGATGATTCAGAATTGAGAACAATAGTTTTTTTTTAATAACTATTGTTGGACATGCTCACACTACGTCATCTAGCCCAAATTAAGCTATAAGCTTGTGTTATGGATCTAGATAACTGATAAACATACTTAAGTATATGTATATTTAAATAAAATACATACATAGAAAACACCCAAACACCGAAACAAACATTTGTGTATCACACAAATATTGGATTCGACCCGGGAATCGAACCCGAGACTCAAGAGTCGAAAGCCGATGCATTACCGACCACGCCACCGAAGCAGTCAAAAGTTGTCAGTTGTTGTTAACAGATATCTTGTCTTGTGGAACCTTCTTGGTTGATTTTAAAAATTGTTTTTTTGGTTGTTCAAATGATATTAATTTCAAATATTGGATAGAAACAGGCGTTACTTGGCGAAAATCCATGACAATACAATGGTAAGTAAAATGTTTTAAGAAAAAACTTTTTAAAATTATATAATAGCATTAATTTTTCGCAGAATCAAAAAGACAACAAAACGTCGACAGCTGTTCTCTCTGAGACAGTCTTGATAATGCCTCGTTTAGAGGCGAAACAATTGTCGACGTTATGTTGTCTTTTTGATTCTGCAAAAAATTAATGCTATTATATAATTTTAAAAAGTTTTTTCTTAAAACATTTTACTTACCATTGTTTTGAAATTAATTTGTTAATTTGTTGTTATTGTAACATTACCTACAAGGTAAGTACGAGTATAACGTCGTAAGTGAACAAATTTTCAGACTGTGAAGTAAGTTACACCGACTTTTGTATAATTTATTCAATTATTTCGTGGAATCATCATCATCAATCAATACATATATTATCTATATAATAAAGCCCAATTATTTCCAATCAGTACAAATTATTACATGCAGATAAAATACAATTACCTAATTTAAATTATAACATTATTAGATACAATCATAAATAAGTAAAATCCATTTTCCCTTTTAAATAAAAGTTGATTTAAAAGTCAGGTACATATAATATATATTATAAATTAATTTTTCTTGCATTTCATTTTATCTACCATCGATGCTACCTTTTTCATAAATCAGAATCCCTTCTTGGGTATAGGCCTCCTCCAGCAATATTGAGGGTTTGTGGTTAATGTTTTGATACATAACTTGTTTCCTTTGTATTTGCTAGAGGGTTTTGTCTCTTTCCCCCACGAGGACCAGTCGGCTTGGGGGAGATTGGTGGTTTTAATTTTTTTAAGTATTGACATTTACTTCGGCTAGTTTTGGTTTTCGTTTGCTGTTCATTAGTTGCTATTGGATTTTATTTTGTTAGTATTAGGTATATTTGAAAGACAGCCAGATCTGGATCGCATTATGTCAAAAGCATTTATTCTGTTTGACTTTATAGTGTTTAAGGTCTGTTGTTTTATTGGCTGTTCATTATTGGTCGGTGAGGCAGATCTCTCCCTCTTCCTTTTATCTAGACTATTATTGTTCTCTTTATTTATTAATTTGTCGTATTTTAAGTATGCCGAAAGTAAGACTGCAACTCTTTCCTTTTGTTTTTAAATATTTTTTTTAATAATTTCACTTTTTCTCCAGCTATTTACAAACGCACACAATACAGGTCTCGGTTTACTGTTCTCTCTCTTTTTAGTCTTGCATATTAATACTAAGTCCCGGTTGAAAATTTCCTTCACCTTTTGTATTAGTTCATAGGAGCATTTTTCTGTTTCTTCCAAGCCAAATATTACTATATTATTATTTTTCTCTACTCTCTTATAGTGTTCTAACGCCCTCTCTAATTTTTCTACTTTATTTTAGGGTTTTATTTTCTTCCAAAATAGGGATTAGTTTCTCTTCCATCTTGTCCATAATACTTCTTGTGATAGAAGACTTTAGTTCCGCATTTTGATTTTCCATTTCGATTTTAATTTTGTCGAATAGTATTTGGAACTAACCTTCCATCTTATATGTTTTAAAATATACGTAAAATGGGACGTAATAGTAGTAAATGGTAGAAATTGACCGTCACTGTCTACGAAGTCAGCTTTTTGTTGACGTTAAAACAACAAGTGTCACTATGAGGGTAGATGACAAAAAAAGTTGACATAGCTTGTAACCTTAATTAACCTCGAATCTTTGATTTTGTGCTTCTGTTTTTTCGATGAATACCATTCATTTCACCTCAGTTGTTATTTGTAATCACTTCCCGATGACTATATTATTGTTTGAGGCGTTATTTGTAAGCTATGTTTACTATGACTGCCTCGGTGGCTCAGTGGTATGAGTATGCGACTGCCGCCCTTGAGGTCCCAGGTTCGATTCCGGGTCGATTCGAATTATTTGTGTGATCCACAAATGTTTGTTTCGGAGTTTGGGTATTTTCTATGTATAATATGTATGTATTTATAAATATACATATAAGTATGTTTATCAGTCGTCTAGATCCCATAACACAAGCTTATATTAGCTTAATTTGGGCTAGATGACGTTGTGTGAGAATGTCCAAAAATATTTATTTATTTATTTATTATTTTATTTTATTTCACTAATCTTCTATGGGAGACTATCACAATAATGTTAACTGTTTGAGTGCCGGAAATGGAAAATTCTTAATCGCGTTCCTTCAACCGCAAAACATAAGTTTGTCGTAGGTTACGTCACCCGCAGTGGAGTTCACTAAGGGGCGCTGCACACGGCTAAGATACTATAATATTTTATCTTAAGATACAATATCGCTCAATAGCTATATATAATAAATCAATAACTGGTGATCAAGAAAGCTATAACACGCAGGCGGAGCTGCGGGCAACAGCTAGTTATATAAGAAAATTGTAAGTGGTCGATATCTGTACATTGAAGATATAATAGCGAAACTGTTGTAGGGGGCTTTATGAACGCAATAGAACCCAAAACAATGGTTTTTAGATGTTTTGTCTGTTTGTCTGAATGTTTGAACACGCTAATCTCAGAAACGGCTTAACCGACTTGAATGCGGTTTTCAGTAATATTCAACTTAACATTTAAGGGTTGTTTTATTTCAATCTGTTCATAAATTAAAAAGTTATGTCGATCTAAAGTAACATGAAGGCGGAGCAGCGGGTAACAGCTATACATAATAAATCAGTAACTGGTGATCAAGTAATCTATAACACGCAGGCGGAGTTGCAGGCAACAGCTAGTCATGAATAAGTTTTAAGTTCATGCGCAAAAATTAAAAAAATACATAAGAGGAGGATTATCTTTAATTCATAATAATGAAACGGTTTTTGTTCCAGTACCATTGATTGGTACGGTACAATTTAGGTAGGTATCACGGGGACAGGACTTAAAACGCTAGCTTTTAGCCGCAATTAATTCGTCCATGTGCAGTTCGAATTTAAATTTAAGTGTGAACTGTTACGTTGGCATGAAATGTAGCCCACTGGATCGAATTCGCTTGACTGGTTTAATCCGTTCGTTAAAAACGTTCACGATCGAGTATGCGGAGGTGACAGATTTAAATGTACCTATTTGAACCTTGTCATAATGTTTTTTATCACTTTACGTTAAGTACTGCCATTCAGCTTAAATCATTTAATTTGTAAATTCAAAATGGTTTAATATTTTTTGGTTTCGTGTTCAGAGCATATTTAACAATAGCGATTGTTCGAGGTATTCCTCGATGGTCACCGATTGGACCGTCACCAAAACATTAGTTACCGAATTTTTTCCATTTTGGTCACCAAGCAACTGACTTAGTGTAGGGACATAGAGAATTGACCTACATAGAGGTGCAATGGGTTACATATTATGTAAGTAAACATAATTTTACTCCAAAGCAATGACGAACATCATTGCTCCAAAACGCTTACTTATGCTTGTGCTACTGTTTGTTCTGTAGAGTAACTAGGTATGTGAGATTTATGTTTAATCCCAACTTCGAAAACTTATCCCCTAAGGAAGACATGCCACGGGTCCACCACTGATATTGTTACCCGGTATAAAAAGTCTTATTTAATTCCATGCCATAAACTACCGGTGTAAGTAGATAATTTCAGCCAAACCTACGTTTAAAACACAATAATTTTTACTGTCCTCATTTTTATATGCAGAGCAATAAAACGGGTTACTTAAGTAGAAGTTTTAAGGTTGTGTTCACGTCATAATTTATGAAAATAACACACAGAAAATGTAATTGCGCTTGTGCACACATTACGCCATGTTGTGTTTGTCGTACTTATGTAGCACCATAGTACTACGACCAAAACTGGTGGAGTCGTTTGTATTTTACGCAACCCGATAACAAAACTGGGTCCCTCTTATACTCTCACTAAGTACACAACACGTGTCTATGTAGACCTTTTGTGTTGTTAAAATGATAAACATTTTATCTCGGTTTCCAAGAGCCTGTCATAATATCCTGGTGGATGGAACTTGTGACTAGAGCTGACAATGCAGAATTGTATGACGTCACCTGTTACCGCAGTTTTACCCTTGTACATCGTATAGAAAGAATTTCAAACGACATCTGTATTATATAGCTAATATTAGCAGTCAACGCATTTCTTCACACAGTATATAATATTTTCAAATACTGATATAGATTATTTTAAGTTTTACACTCACGTCTTGTTCCAACACTCGCACAATCAGGGACTTAATGAGGTGACAGAAAAGGCTATCAAAGTTGACTAGTTTTGGGCTGAATATATTTGAAAAAATCCGTCTTATGTTTTTAAATCCATGAAGGTATGAAGACCGTCCAGACTAGGTACGCTATAATCTTAGCATAAAGCCATAATAGCACAATATATAGCTAATAATACTAAGTAGTGTAATAATAGCAAGAATATCGCGCACTATACGTTGTACAAAAACGTTAACAATGTACTAAGTACGCTATGATATTATTAGTTTAGTATGGTGCGCGATATTTTTGTGTTATAAGCGAGTCTAAACAGCGCTAGAGATTGGTAAAAATTGTGACGAATGTAATGACTTAATGTACCTGGTCTATTAAATTTACCGAAATTGTATTCATCAGAGATAGTGGGATAATGTCTGGTATAATGCGAAATAGATGTGTTGAATGAATTTGAACACCTGCTAATATGGTTATGCAACTGGCTGGTATTAGCACTTGTGTCATTAGTAAACATAAGATGCAGTAATGGAGTTCGTGCGTTTGACTAGCTCCGCTTGGATGAAGATTTTACTGGGCAAATTTATTTGTCAAAAGATTTTGATTGTTTCCGTACATTCATAATAACCACGTCTGTTATTTGCAAACGTAGGCATAGTCATTATACGCCTATTTTTTGCCAGGTACCTTTTTTCTCCAATCATACATCTTTACATCATAACTATTCATAGTATAATGCACACAACGTATCCAGCAAGATGCTGCAACTCATCAACATCTGCAACACCACGCGTGAAGTTATGCGTTAATTTAGATACTTTCAATGTGTCTAAATATTTTAATAAATGTCCTCCCCAAACACGAAACGAACCCTAGTTAACACTATTAGCACTAACACTAGTAGCATCAACCAAAAAAAAAGGATAACAAGAGCGCAAGCGCCCTACGTGACCAGGCATGGACCAAGCCTAGAAGGAAAAAAATAAAATAAAAATTATATAATTAGCGCTATAGATACAGACCATCCAAGCCACTGTCTCAAAGTGCCCATACCTTACGATTGAACAACATGAGATAAGTCAAATAACGCTAACTGTGATGTTATGTGAAACCCATATTACCTCTAATCTTTCTACCTGTCAACAATGGACCATGTAACAATCGTTTTTGAACACTGCTGCAACTACGAGTATGAGATCAACCTGAAAAAAAATCTCTTTTAACCATTAAGTCCCGTTCGCATGACCTCCATCCTATGTCATAAACTTTCATCCTGTTATTATAATATTATAGTGACGTATTTATCTAATTACTAAGAAGAGATTCTACCATGCAAACAAATGTAGGTAATTAAATTTCAGTTTAATCACATCACATTAATTAAATTAATTTAATAATAAATTGAAGTTTAATTTACGTACGTTACGTAAAGTTTTACAAACCTTGGGTTTGTAAAATTTTGGTAATATGACGTATCATATTTGTCTGTGTGTTCTATTGCCATCACTTACAAAAAAAAATATTCTCAGCACTTTAATTTAATTTTTACAATATAAAAAAAAAAAAGATAACGTCACGACCAGGAACTAGGTTATCTAGGAGATAAAGATAACAGTCTGTGTTAATCAGTTATTGAGTCACCCATTTATGTCATATATAGTTTTATTTATTCAGGTGGTAGTTAATATCGCATGATATTCTAGATTTGTAATTTCTGTTACCACAAAAAGGTGGGCCATCGATAGTACCAATACTTCTATGGTAATTTACTTTGTGTTCCGATTCAGTGTAATAATGACAAGTTAACCTACAAATTTTCACAGTTAATCTTAGTAGGTAGGATTAGTAAGTTGTCAAGGAAATTTGTAAAATTAGGTAGGTAGTTATTATAGTTCGATATCCGATGCCCAGGACTTTAATTGGCTATGCCATAGCGGCTGGCACGTAAGATTTTGTTGCCTTTCTTCAACATTTCAATTTTTTTTCAAAATTACAATATTCATTCGGCGATTTTTGACATAACCCATTATATTATAAATGTGCCCGGTGACGGCAATATACTTGCCTTCTATTACGTGGGACTAAAAATACTAGCAAATTGTGGGTGAGTAATGCACCTCTACCTCTTCAGGTATATACGCGTGATGTGTGTGTGAAAATGGATACATAATCTACCTGAGTTTCTTGCTGGTATCTTCTCAGGAGAACCAACTTACCAAATCAGCGAGAGAATCATTTTCAAATGGTTATTTATGTACTTAACTTAGTATTTTTTTAACGTCCGTTGCCGGGCGTCTCTGGTTACAAGCAGAACGTATTTTCAGTGGCGCCCGGCGGTATAATATTGCTTGACATAAAATTGTAAAATTTTGACATTCATATGTGCTCTTAATGTGCCTAAACTGAAAACGAAATTGATTCTTTGATTCTTTGTAACTTGGGCGTAGTAACCAGTACTTACATACTATTTTCTATTCTGTGGTAGTAGGCCAAATATTCTTATCTGGAAACTGCGATAATATGCAACGAACTTATTATATCATATTTCTAGTATAAGTAAAAAGCATTACTATTTAAAACTGGACGTAACTTAACACTAAATTTAACAATAAGCTTAGATGTGTTCCAAAGCTATTAATTTATTAAGAGGCTTTCCACGACTGAACCTGCTCAATTGTGCTGACAAAGTACCTTACATTAACGTAACATTTTAGGTACCCACATAAAAAGGAAAATACGGAACACAGCAAGAAGTGCCTTTAATGGAGCAACCTCCTTGAAACATTTTAATGAGAATTACAATTTATGTTTACCGCAGTTCATTTAGATTTTCTAAATTTAATTAAGATTGAAGTCGTTTCCAGATGGGATGTGGTAAGGGAATAAATATGCCAAGTCTCAGCACTTAGTACGTTCTTAGTTTTCTCAGTACAGTACACTAAATGAAAAGAGTTTTCATTATGCTAATAGTCTATTTGCTAATTGAAATGCTAGGTAAATGTTCGCACAACTTCGTTCTTACAACTAGGGTTTCTGATATCGAACAACTCCTAACGCAAATGTGTTATGAAACAAAATGAACCCACTTCATAAATACTTAACTACTTATACGCCGTAAATATTAATAAAATGTTATTGAAGTTTACGTGCACGTTTGTATTACACAACTAATTTCGATTGATCTCGACGTACTCAATAAATTTACAACACCGCCTTTATCAAGTAGAATACTTCAACGTCTGTAGTTACCATCAATTTGAGATCGCGTGATACACAGATATCAAATTACTAAAGGAAACTGCCGATTATCATGGGTCTCATCTAATCACGAGACTCATAAGGATAAAACAATCATGCTCTGTTTAGTTTGAATATAATATAAATCTTTGTGAGCGAACATATAATTCAATGTGCTTTTTGTTACAGTTAACTGCTGGCGTTCAGAACACTGAACGGTGGTGAAATTGTTCCTAAAAAGGTAAGGACACTTCTGAACATTAATTAAGTAACTAGTAGGTACCTAACTAATATTAGTATTTTTTTTACTCGGCGACTATGGCCACGGCTGCCCTATAATAGTGTACATAGCCGACCGCCCCAGGTGACGAGGACGCAACCTCGTAAGGATAACCCTGGGCACCTGCAGACTTTGGCCACCAATGTTTCCTTTCTCGGGGTTGGCTCGGGTGCTATCCCGCGAAATATTTTTCAGTAGAATTGAATGTCTCCATAACATTAACCTCCGATATCGTCGTGTGTTATTTTATTTTTGTATGTACTTATAATCAAGCTGTTCTATTTAAATTCATTTAAAAAGACAGCATAATATTTGACTATCCGTATTTTGTAATGTATATGTTACGGCTAATACCCGAAGTGCGGCTGCACCTAGTTTTAGCCGGTTAGAACTAGGTGTAGCCACTTACTCTTGGTTAAACCTAGTACGAGCCGTAAAGAAGAAATTAACCTAATCTAAATAGTTCAGTTCCGGGTAACCTACTAAAACAATCTCTTTTTTCTATTAATGCAAGTCGCTGGCATAGGAGGTCACAGTTTTAACCTAACCTAACCTACCCATTTTGTTTCAAGAAGAAATTAACCTAATCTAAATAGTTCAATAGTAGTTCAGTTCAGTTCAGTTCGAACCTAGTTGTAGCCGGCATGATGAAGGCTAGACCTAGTTTTACCCGAAAACAATCTGCTCGTACTAGGTTTAACCAAGAGTAAGTGACTACACCTAGTTCTAACCGGCTAAAACTAGGTGCAGCCGCACTTCGGGTATTAGCCGTAACATATATACTACTCGTATATTCCTTATTGTTTAGCGATCGTCAAGAAGCGGTTTACAATCGGAAACCATGGCGTGGAAAGGAATACACAACTTCTTCTGTGTCGGTTTTAATTTTAGTAAACTAAATGTATTCAGTACGTATTTAATTCGTAACATTTGTGGGTATTAAAGAAGGAAGTAATGTATTCATTTGGAGTTCGACTATATGCAACAAGCGACTCTACACAACAGTCGGCAATTTATTCATTGTCATCACTCGCCACATTAACATAGGTCATTGTGTTGAATTTAGTCCTATTTCTGCCTACTAATAGGAATTTAAACGTTAAAATATTTTCTAGAGTGATTTATATGACAGTAGTTTTTAAGTGTTGTATTTTTAGTTTTTTAGCGAGCCCATTGCTGTTTCTGGGTCTTTGGGAATTCTTGCCAGAGTCTCCTCTGTCTGTCAGCGGGTGCTCCGCGTGCAAATGAGGATGAAGCTTAAAACATACTGGTCCTTCACATACGACGTGGGAGACAGCGACACACTGGGCTTACGTATATCACGTCTTACGACGTCTGACGTATACATTATTTGAAAGGAGGTGTATGCTAGTATCTTACACGCTGAGTCACTTTAACGTTTGTTACAGCGTCCAACGCGTGGGATAGCATGGGAACTTATTGGGAACACGCGAAGCTGGCGCGGTGAAGCGTAAGAAAGCGTGGTGAATGACCAGTGTGATTGATATCATACAAATTGTATAGGCCAGATCCGGTTCAGATCCCATAATGTGTGGTAAACGTCGTATCTGAAGGACGAGTTTGCCCATTGCCTTGACTGCGCTGGAGATGTTGATACGGCAACTTATCCTAGCTTGTTTGATAATACAGAATCGATAAATTTAAATCTTATTGAAGTTATTAGTTTTATCCCTTTAATGAATATGCAGGAACTACATTATTTGTTAGCTTTACAAATTGATATACTGTGATACGTTTATCGGTTTAAATCCTAAAAGGGGATAACCAATTTTGCGACAGCCCATTCGGTTCTTGATAAAGGTGCTGACGTGTTATCATTGTTAATGGTTTTCTAGTTTACGGTTCGAGACATGGGTCATTGTTAGCATTTCATTATTAGTCTATTATGTAAATTATTTTATAATGATTCTCATCACATACCTATTTACGTTCCACTGGCTGACATAGGTAGCAGGAAGACAGCAGCGCAGGTCCGAAGTGCGGTTGCTTTGTGAGCAGGAACTATCAAAAAATGAAATGTGGCGAACAATCAAATGCGATTTGGAAACGCGTCACTTTATTAATCGACTTCCAAAAAAGGAGGAGGTTCTCAATTCGACATTTTTTTTACCCGACTCCGTCAGCTAGGGTTATGTGTTTCGCGCGTGTGTATGTATGTTTCGTTGTTCCCCTCTACAGGCGGAACGGATTTTGATGAATGAGGTCATAAATGAAAGGTCTTTAAGCGAAGCGTGAAGAGGCACATTACTAGGTGGTCAAGTTGAGGGCCACTCCCTGTAGTATTTTTGTGTACTATGAGAGTCGCCTACAATCGCCAGACGTCCCTACAGCTTACCATCAGGCGGGCGGCGTCAATTTGTCGACTTAACTATAAAAAAAAGGTATTTGTATATCTACTGAGTGTCATAGGGTACTATGGAAGGTACTTTAATAACGAGTAACTGATGTGGTGTCCTCAGCTCTAAAGGTTCGCAAGTTTATCCATACAGTAGCATCGAATAATTACCTTAATCGCCACAATAACTTTTGACTAGGTATACAATATACCGCCGGGCGCCACTGGTAACACTTCCTGGTGCGTACCACAGACGCCCGGCAAGGCGGCCGCGCGCGCGCGGACTTCAACATACTTACAGCGATGTTACAGACATGATTTCTATAATTTTAATATAGTATCGATATACATAAATACCTATAGAATAAGTATAATATATCTAAGTTGGATGTTGACCCGTGATAAAATGCAGACATCGTCTTATCAATGACTTACTTGCAACTTAAATAGATATTGTTTATCGTTCTAGCGTAGGACATTTTAATGATAAGATTCAAGTTAATTAAACTGTGGTTGACAAATTGTTTGATGTCATATAGGTACCTACTACTCGTATTAAATATATTTTTTTATTTAGAATTTGGACTCAGTTAACCACTATAATTTTTTTAAAGGGGGGCAACTAGCCGTACTATTAGTACCAAAACGGAAAATTTCACAGTTGTTCCGTGCAAAATTCACATTTGTTGTATGGGAGTCCCCTTAAATATTTATTGTATTCTGTTTTAGAATTTGTTGTTACAGAGGCAACAGAAATACCTCATCTGTGAAAATTTCAACAGCATGACATAAGACGGACGGACAGCGAGTCTTAAGTTTAAAACACACTGGTCCTTCATATACGACGTATGCCACGCGACGTGGGAAACAGCGAAACAGTTGTAAGATGTCTTATAACGTCTGACTTATACGTTATCTTATGCACTATGATACTTTAAACGTGTGTGACAGCGTCGTACGCGTGGGATAACATGGGAACACGCGAATCTGGCGCGGAGACGTGTTAGACAACGTGGTCAATGACCAGTGTGTTTGTTGTCATACAAATTGTATAGGCCAGATCTGGTTCAGATGTCATAATGCGTGGTATAATGTGAAGGACGAGTTTGCCCGTACCTTTAGAAATAATAGGGTTCACGTTTTACCCTTTGAGTACGGAACCCTAATAAAAAAAAACAAAAATGCGAAGGTTTTACAGTCTGCATGCATAACATCCTCTGCTTAAACCTCGAAGGTTTTTGTGCGAGTTTGGTAGTTAAAGTTAGGGGCCTTATCACTTAGGAATATGAAACCTACTGAATATGCATATAAAAGTTCATAAAAATCGGTTGAGCCGTTTCGGAGAAGTATGGTAACTAACCAGTATTAGTTACCATACTCCTCCGAAACGGCTTGTCACAGTTGACACGAGAATTTTATACTTAGTATAAAAGATTAGTGGTCTTACATTAGTGTTGGCATAAAAACGAATAGACATTCACAAATATTTACTTACAGACAAAATTACATCACATACTCGTATATTGAAGAATGTGATGATGACGTAAACAACAGCCATCTTTACTTTGTACTTCCTTGTTTGTAGGTAATAATTTATTACTGTGATGTAGCAGATTAGTCTATTAATCCGTCAAGAAGTTCGCTAAGCCTGAATGACCTTGATCTGTGGTTATCAGCTTGGATTACTTATTTTTATCTATAAAGATAAACACGAACATTAAAGCAAACACGATTACAAACGCGGTTGCAAACCTTACTACGGTTTTAAGATTCCGTATCCAAAGGTTAAATAAAACAAGAACCTTATTACCTACTGAGACTTCGCTGTCCTTCCGTCCGTCCGTCTGACTTGGGCTATATCTCATGAACCGTGATAGCTAGAAAGTTGGAATATGCACAGATGATGTATTTTGGTTGACTCTATAACAACAAATACTAAAATGTGGAAATTTAACTTTCTAACTATCTTCGGTTCATGAGATGCATCGGTTCATGAGATTAGCCCAAGACAGAGTTATATAGTTCTTGGTGAAGTGCTTAGATTAGAACCAAACAAAAACATTCATATTGCTGTCTGAGCTATGATTAATATTATAAGAGCTTTGATGCTGACACAAACACTAAGCTACGAATTAAATTACTATTTGCCGCAATAAAATCCCAAGAAAGAATTTTATATTGAAATGAAGTATTACCACAAAAGGTTATACGTACCGTATACTCCATTAATTACCACACTTGGCAGGCAGGCCTCGTCGCGTGAGATAAAAAATATCTGGACTGGAACAAACACTGAAAAGATTGATCACACACACACTTCGGCAAGAGAAGGTAATATAAACATAATCTGCGCTCACGGACTGATAGCATAATGTAAATGGTTCTTTTCCTTACCGTGCAAATGGCAGGTAGCTACAAAAGAAAATATATGTAACAAATAATGCGCCCGTCTACATATTCTTAACGTAAGCACGATCGATAAATAAAATATACCTGACAGTGTATGACGACGATGTATCTATTCTGTCTAGAATACGTTCACAGTAGGTTTTAAAGGAAGAAATTACTATTAAAACGGCTGTTTAAAACAGAGATTTACAATCGTGTAGTGTGTAGACAGTTGTTTTGTGTGATGGGCTGCTAGGGGCCCCACCGAGACCTACGGGGCTCAGGCCATCCTCATTTGCACATGGTGCGCCTGCTAAATGACGAGGCTCTGGCTGCAGCTCCTGTTTCTGACCAGTCGTATTGGTTACCCAATCCACTGGTCTCGTGACACAGGAGTCGAGAGAGTGGGACTGTACCTGCACAAGTATCTACCCACTTTAATATATTCCCGCGCTGGCAATCTGATTTTCTGTCGACGGATACGTCTTGGAGGACATCAGACAGTTGTATTAAACCACCCGTACGACGTTCTATTGAACTATGTAGGTTTTACTTATATCAGTTATTTCTCCTTTTAGACCAAAAATCCACTATCTTGACGGTTTCTTCTTCGGTGATTGTGAAGCAGAATTGTAACCAGAGGCATCATTATACACTTTACCAGTTTTTTTTTAACTTTTGGTAACTCATAAATAGGAGCTCACCGAGAAATTCTGTATTTGAGAAAGCCTCGTCCGTTTGCTTATTCAACTAGGATTTTTAAATATGTTTTTCAAATAAAGTATATTAAAGTATTTTATTAATTATGTTTTAGAAAAAAATACTTAACTTACTGCTTATTTTTCAATATACCGTCCTACGATTCTCAGTAATATGTTTTAACTCGTTATTTTTCTTTATAACTAAAATAACTTCTGAAATGCATGTTATCGCTAGTCTCTTCTGAGAAATTGGCATTGAAACTCGGCAGCTATGCATTCTTGGAACAAGTTACTTTTATGTTACTTCCATCTAGTTAATAAAAAACAAAAGGGAATACACGGTTTAATGATGGTCTATTGAACACTGTTGGTTTTAAACTGTGTAGCCAGCAAAGCGCTCCTTATAATACCACGTTTAAAACCGCGTTTGCAATCGTGTATTTATCCCTTTAACATTTTAAACTACGAGTATACTTGCAAGTATAAATTGGGTAACTAGCAGTCGGTAAGTCCTTATTACGTATATTTACGTAGGCGGTCGGGTCGAGAGACATTAATATGTATGCCTTCAAACTATTTCTTAAAGGGTTGGAATTCGGATATCTACCCTGACAACCCTGTTATTTGAATGCTTATTTGAATATTATTTGAATGCTGCGTACTTTTTTCACGACAAATGAGATGAGTTCAAAATATTTTATGTCAAAACCTAATTTTACTTTATTTTATTTACTGATTGTACTGTAAAACTTATTACTTTCTTGTAGATCCCTACCAGCTACCTACCTATCTATGTATAAGTAGTTCACGAAGTATATGCAAAAAATTAAAATAGCTGAATTATTTTGGACCGGAATTTTTCTGAATAGATTTAGGAAATGTATTTTTTTTTGTAACCGAGGTCGGGTACTGCACTTACCTAAAAAACTTGTTATCGCTATACAGACATGACTGTTTTATATAAAAACTTATTAAAACATTATTCAAGTGTATCTGAGAAGTGGCTTCGTTAAAGACGAAATAAAAGTCCTCACGATTTACCACCCGGCGGGCGGCGTCAATTTGTCGAACCCAACATGAAAATAAAAGTTCGCAACAAAAAAGTTTGTAATTAGTAATTACAAACAAAACAAACAAATGGAAATTCATTTTCGGTCCCGTTTGGGAAAAAAAAAACACCTGTTTACTTTGCTCATATAAATTACGCAATCGTTATATCATTTTCTGATATCGTACCGAACACATAATACGGTTTTTAGAAGTCGAATTTAAAATCAAAATATCTTTATTCATGTAGGTCACAAAGTAACACTTATGCACGTCATAAAAAGAAAATGCTTCTACATTTACATTTACCGCCAGATTCGCAAGGCAATAGGTAGAGCCTGTGAGGAAAGAACCTGGCAAGAAAAACTCACGGCCGCTCTTTTTATTCGCCAGTAAATACAATGATTCTGTTACAACAATAAAAAGAGGGCAAGGGCAGTACGTGACCATGTGTGGACCAAGTGAACTCAAAAATTATGGATCTCTGTTATTCACAAAAAAGTCAAATACCAGTTAAAGGTGCCACATATTCTCAAAAGTACCTATACCTAACAATATCATAATAAGAATAATTTAACAATAATAACTGAGTTTCAGCAATAAAACAACATTTCAAACAGAAGGAGCCCCTATGTAGCTCGAGTAATGAGCAAGCAACTCATTGCCATTTCTCTGTATCGTTTAGATAATCCTTAATAGTATAATATGCCTTTTTTAGGAGGTGTATGCATAATGTTTAGAGGAATTTTGTTATAAAAACGCACACCAAATCCTGCAAAGGAGTCATGAACCTTCTGTAAATGATAATACGTCCCAACCAATTTATGCTTATTTCTAGTATTTATTGCATGTATGTCACTGTTCATACTGTATAAATGTATATTCTGTTTAACGAACATAATATTCGCATATATATATATATATATATATATTGTGATGCAACTATTAAAATGCCAATTTCTTTAAATCTTTCTCTAAGAGAAACTCATGCATTCAGTTTATGAATCGCATGTATAGCTCGCTTTTGGAGTATAAAAATGATCTCTATATCAGCTGCCTTGCCCCACAGTAAAATTCCATACGACATGACACTGTGAAAATAGCTAAAATAAACCACCCTGGCAGTTTCTACATCCGTGAGCTGTCTGACTTTACTAATAGCAAAAGCCGCAGAGCTAATTTTTCCTGCAAGACCCGATATTTGGGCGTTCCACTGTAATTTACTGTCTAGAGTAATACCCAAAAATACGGTTGATACTACAAGATTAAGGGTATCGCCGTTCAAAATAATATTAGTACCGTAATTCTGAACATTAGGCATACTAAATCTAACACACTTTGTCTTTTTTGCGTTCAGAAGTAAATTGTTGGTTGTAAACCAATCCAGAACTAGTACAAGTGAACTATTTACTTCGTCAAAATTCCTTAGCTTGCGATCAACTTTAAAAATAAGTGATGTATCATCGGCGAATAGAATAATGTCGCACAAGTTCTGTACATAGAACGGTAGATCATTAATGTAAACTAAAAATAGAAACGGACCTAGAATTGATCCTTGTGGCACGCCTATAGCTACAGAAGCCCCTAAAGACCGACTACCCTTGATATCAACATGTTGTATTCTATCACTGAGGTATGAGGCAACTAGGTCCAGTGCCGAATCTCTGATACCATAATAATTGATTTTCCGTAATAGGGTATTATGTTCAACGCAATAAAAAGCTTTGGAGAGATCGCAAAATATACCAATGGCATCTTGCTTATTCTCCCAGGCATTGAAAATATGCTTCAGAAGCGTTACCCCTGCGTGAATGGTAGAACGACCTCTTGTGAATCCATACTGCTCATTATGTAGTAGCATATTTGAATTAAAATGTGATTGTAATTGCTGCAGTATAATTTTTTTTTAAATTTTGCTAATGGCAGGTAGTATTGAAATTGGTCTAAAATTACCAGGGTCGCTTTTTGATCCAGTTTTAAATAAAGGTATCACTTATTAAATTATCACATTACACTTATACATTAAATATTGCAGCTAGATATGGAGACATATTAACAATAATGGACAGAAACAATTTTACAGAAATACCCCACAAGTCAGCTGTCTTTTTTGAGTTAAGCGTTTTTTTGGCCGCGGAATTATTACAGGATTATTTATGATAGGAAGTCAGGTGTGTAGGCTTAAGTGTGGGGACTGTGAGGGTGTTTATATTGGCCAAACCGGCCGTAGCTTCGCGACGCGGTATAAAGAACGTATATCAGCTTTTAGAAACAATCGCCCAGAACGGTCTCATTTCGCAAAACATTTGTTGGACTCCGGTCACTCCCTACCTAATCCTCACACTTATGACGTTCTGCACACCTGCAACAAAGAACTGAGACTTTCGGTTTTGGAACAATTAGAAATCTACAAACATAGACGCTTGAACCATAATATTTTAAATGATCAACTTAATTTCGCCTCTTCCCCTTTCCCGCTGCGGGTAGGTATACGTCATTCAAACAACGGTGGTGGGTAGACATAAAATAATGTGGTGTAATGGTTGTGGGTAGAAATAAAAAACCTAGGATATGAATAGGTGCGGTTTACGAGTTGTGGCTCATTCGGTCGCCGTGCGCCGAGCCATCGACATCTCCTGATGATGCCCCTGGTTGGGGGCGAAACACGTGTCGAGGTTTTTTATTATTTTTTGCACGATAACACAACTCTCATATTTATTCTATTTTCAAAATTATTTCTCTATTCTTTCGGCCTAAGTGGGTTTGGAGGGCGGTTTTGTGCATGAATTAATACGAGAGTTGGGTAATTTGCATGTGGCGGAATATTGCAAAGTAGTTAGATTTATTTAATTTAACTATGGACTTCCGAAAAGTAACGCCTGATAGTATTAACTTTAAATTAACTAAATCTATAGTCTTGGGCTGGGCTCGAACCAGCGACTGATCACTTTCCAGGAGGAACGTTCTACCAACTGACCAAGACACCATTAGCCCAAGACACCTAATTTTGTGATCACATTGTGTTAATATCGCGACTTACGGTATCGCCAGAGCGCCATCTAAGGGTAGTTTGAAGGGATCAGTCGCTGGTTCGAGTCCAGCCCAAGGCTATAGATTTTGTGATTCATATTGTAAAATTAAGAGTACGTAATACTTCACTGTTTATAAAATATATATTCTAGAATGTTAACCTTCCCTTATAGAATCCTACACGTAAAGAAAAGGCCGTTGACATCTTTGACGGTCCAAATCAAAGAAAATTGTACAAACAATTTTAACATTTTAAATTCAAATTCAATCCACATTTCGGCCCCTGATTATTCTCAGGCCAAGAAATTAAAACTTGTAGAGAATAAAGTAAGGGAAGGCGACATCAGTGGGGCGGCAAGGCTACTTTTTAGTAGCGACGTGCTGGCTCCTTATTCTGTAGAAACTTTGACGGGCTTGCAGAGTAAGCACCCACCATCCGCAGCTGACCTCTCTTTCCCTGATCCTCCGAACAACGATACAGAAAATCTTGAGACTACTGCCAAGGATGTGCGCACAGCTGTTGACTCCTTTCGTTTTGGATCAGCTGGTGGACTTGACGGTCTGACACCACAGCACCTTAAGGATCTGTTGTGTCCGAGCGCTGGGGAAGCTGGTGATGCACTTCTGAGGGAGCTAACAGCTCTAGTCAACCTCATGCTCTCAGGCAATGTGGACAGTGGCATCACAGATATTTTGTATGGGGCCAATTTATGTGCCCTTAACAAGAAGGATGGTGGCATTCGTCCCATTGCCGTAGGTAGCACTTTGCGGCGTTTGGCAGCCAAAATTTGTTGTCGTTTTTATAGTACGGAGCTTACTACCAAATTTCAGCCCTTTCAATTAGGTTTTGGTTCAAAAGGAGGTTGTGAGGCCGCAATCCATGCGCTTGCAACATACCTTGACAGTAGTGAAGATGGAGAGGTCATCTTGAAAGTTGACCTGAAAAACGCCTTCAACTCTGTAAACAGGGACACCTTGCTGACACAGGCCAAATTAGAAACCCCCAAAATATTTAATTTTCTTTGGCAATGCTATAGTCAGCCAACAAAATTAATTTATAAAGACCACCTTTTGAATTCAGCCGTTGGATGTCAGCAAGGTGATCCGTTGGGACCAGTCATCTTCAGTTTTGCCCTTAACCCAATAATTCAAAAAATAAAATCCAAATTTAACATTTGGTATCTAGACGACAAAAAAAAAAAAAAATCTGAAAACACAGATAAATTAACAACAATCTCCAAATTCAACTGTCTGGCCCCCAACATAAAAGTTTTGGACAAGACTTCTTTACGCCTCCTAGGGTCCCCGATTTTAGAAGATGGCTTTTCCACTTTTATCGAGGAAAAAATTCAAAATTTTGATCAGGTTATTGATAGTCTATGTAATATCAGTATTCATTCAGCTTTCACTATTCTTCGTTTTTGTCTTTTCGTACCCAAATTTACACATGCCCTCCGTTCAGGACAATTTTGGAAAAATGTAGAAATGTTGGGCAGACTAGACAACTTAATACAAAATTCATTGTGTAAAATTTTAAATGTAAATATTAATGACCGGGCCTGGGTCCAAGCGTCTCTTCCAGTTCGCTTGGGCGGGCTAGTTATTCGCCGAGTCACAGATGTCAGACTGCCAGCATTTCTGTCGTCGGTCCATAGCACTGAAGAATTAGTCAGGAAAATTTTGTCAAATACACTGATTGATTCCGAGGTGCGATGCAAGACCGATGCCACAAATGCTTGGAGGATGTCTTGCCCCGACACTGACCTGCCTTCATGCCTAGGCTCACAGCGACTGTGGGATTCACCGCTCTGTAAATTGAGAATTAATACACTAATTGACACTTCTGTCAATATTTGAGAGCGTGCACGCCTACTAGCTGTTGGAGAATGGGAGTCAGGGTTATGGATCCAGGCGCTCCCATCGCCAATGTTGGACGACACTACCTTCCGCATTGCCACTTGCCTTCGGCTGGGTACACCTTGTGTATCCCCGCATCATTGCACCTGTGGAGTAGCCGTCGATAATCTGGGACACCATGGCCTTTCTTGTAGCAGAAGCGCAGGTCGTATACCTCGGCACGCTATTCTAAACGACATAATTCGTAGGGCTCTTTCCACCGCAGGTCTTCCGGCCGTACGCGAACCAAATGGTTTAGCACGAAGCGATGGAAAGAGACCGGACGGTATGTCGTTGCTACCGTGGAAGATGGGAAGGCCTTTGGTGTGGGACGCTACATGCGTTGACACCTTAGCACATTCACACCTTCCAAGCACATCCGGATGTGCCGGCGCTGCTGCTGCATCGGCTGAAGGCTTTAAACGGCGTAAATATGCTAACCTAGCAGGTGATTACATATTTGAGCCGTTCGGGGTTGAGACACTGGGGTCATGGGGTCCGAGTGCTCGCCGCCTTTATAGAGACATTGCTAAACGTCTAATCGATGCTTCTCAGGACCAGAAGGCTGGTTATTTTCTGGCCCAAAGAATAAGTATCGCCATCCAACGTGGCAACATAGCCAGCATTCTGGGAACCTTCCCAGTCGGCAATGACGCGGAGGATTTTTTAAACGATATTTTGTAATGTAAATATTTTTAGTCTATAATTATGTTTATTTTGTAAATTGTAATTCTTATTGTAAATAAATGTATATTCTATTGCTTGCAAATACCTAGCAATAATACTCGTTTTAAATGGCTTTCATCCATTGTAATTTGTCATTGAAGTGTAGCAGAGCGAGCTTACTTGGAGAGAGTAAATGCAATGTTATATACCTACATTTACCTAGAATCTTTTTGAAACTAAGTTAAGTAAAGTGTGAAAAATTCTCTATGGATACTGGACTAAAATTGATTTATTTTATAGCCAATTTAATAATAATAAAAAATAAAATATTTAATATAATAGATTTTGTGTAGGACAATACCTACTTACTAATTATTTTTTCTAACAAATCTTCGTAATACGGTCAAGAATATCACAAAACGCAAACTGTTTAAAAATAACTACTTTTTCTTTTTTTTTATTCCGCGAAACCGCGACCGCTCCGATGTCTCTGTCCCATGTCTCTACACAACAGAAGGTATTTCCAGTGGTGCCCGGCTGACTTTGGCCACCTGCGTGGCCTCTTCGGAAAAATAACCCCTACTCTTTGCAACGTCAATCAAGAAAATGCACATTATATCTCCTAATTTCGGCGTTTGGTCTTTTCGAGTTTATCTATCTAACATTTAGAAGTAGGTAGGTACCCAGTACCTACTACCAAATATTAGGTAAATTTACTCAGTCAGTGGTTAGAACATTGTATGGATGTAACAAACAAACAAATAAACATCAATTTTTTGTCATTTATTATTAGTAAAGTTCTTTATGAGATGAGGCTTGCTACTGTCTGCCCATCTGATAAAAAATACGGTATTAATATTATATAAACAACTTGGTGTAGATTGCCTTTGATGAAGTGGGTGGTGATTTGTTATCAAAGACAAATAAGCATAGACCAGAGTCTGAGGTTATTGTAAACTACTCTTGAATCTAATTAACCGCATGGGTTAAACGTAAAGTTAAAGCGGTTCTACTGTTACTGTTAATATTTGAGTATACAAATTGAAGGAATTTATTTCTATATGAATATTATGAAGGGTTTCCATTAATATAATATCATCTGATATAATTTGGATCATTGCTCATTAATGAACTCGGTCTAGTTACTCCCCCTGTCATTTAATTTTTTGATATTTTCAATGTACAGATTTTTCACTTTTACAGATTTATTATAAGTATAGATTAAGGTAATTACTTGAGAACATAGACCAACAAAATGGCCCCTCTAAGTTTCTCGAATTTTCAGAGGTTTTCTTTTTCAGAAAATTTCGTGCAAATATCTGAGGTTTGCACACAGCTCTCGCACTTGCAGTTCGTTAGCGGTATGGTCACGGCACAAAGACTAAACGGACCTAGCAACGCTTCAGGTTTAATTGGTTGGTTTCGTACAATAGCTTTCAATGAGACTAGTCGAATGGTGGTCAATTTGTGCCTATCTACTACACTCTATAGGCACGTAAATAATAAAACTCGGCAAACATTGACACATTAATTTTCAACAACCGACTTCAACCGTAAACTAAAAAATTGGGATATGTAAAGTTCTCTTCAATAAATATAAATTAATCAAACCCAAACACAACGTACCTGCTGTAAATCGTTGATGGCTGGCTTTCGGCTCCCTCATCAGATCGACTGCAAACCTTCATTAAATGGTAGTCCTTTATAATACCTAATCAAAAAATTAACAAACGCACTTGTCGCCCAACACAAATATACAACACAAATATATATTTACAAATATACGAGTATACATATACGGTCGAATTGAGAAACCTCTTTTTTTGATAAATATTTTAATGTTCGCGAGGTCTACTGTTCGACCCCATAGGGCGACCACTAGTATAATCATCTGTGCTTGTGAGTAACACTACACCAAATTCTGATAATAGCTAGTCCCATATTATATATTTATTTAATTGATTTGTATCGGTATCCGCATTGTAAATACATAATTAGCATTATACTTAATAATGGTTGTAAAATAGGGTGTTATAATATATAAACTTATATTTCTTACGTGGAAAGATTTGAGTGAGGGGGGCTCGTGGTCTAGTGGTAACCGACAATGTTAACACATTGCAAAGGTTAAACAACATCTAGTCAGGCCGGTCTTAGGATGGGTGACCATTTCTTAAGACACTGAGACCCCTCCGTGCCTCGGAGAGCACTTTAAGCCGTCGGTCCCGGTAGTCATACGAACATCTATGAGGTTAGAAGCTTTAGGACTACTTCTCGATGAGACTAGATAGTAAATATGACTAGTTCGCTATAGGGTTAAATCTCGATATGACTACATCGTGAATGGACGATCTCATTTGGACTAAATAGCCATTGGCCCAGAGGTCAGATGGCAGTCGCTTCACGGAAAATATCGAAGCTCAGCCGAATCGCAGTTAGACTGCAAAACCGACCCCAACTGAGTTGGGAAAAGGCTCGGTGAATGATGACGTGGCAAGATTTTAAAGACTACGTCATTACATTAACACCCGTATCACGCCTGTATCCCGGCAAAAGGGGTAGGCAAAGGTGCATTATACACCCACAATTTCTCAGTAATTTTGTTGGTCCCACGGAATAGTGGGCAAGTCTATTGCGTTACCGGGTACTATAAAAATCCATAACTACTTTGTAATTCAGACTCAAATACCAAGCGCCAGGACAGTTGTTACATACTACTAAATATAATCCCTGCAGTCCGAGCTACGTTACCGAGTTTAGTTAACGCAATGACAGATAATTATCTTCCAATTCCTTAATCACAGCATTTAATGAATAAATTATACTGTGAACGTATATTCTAATACCTATTTCATTAAGAACGCCCTAGGTTCCCGGAATCTTAATAAAAATTACCAAGCAAGGCCAAGGAATGTGCCGGGCACAGATATTTAGCGAAGTTCGGTAGGTAAAGGTCAACTACTAACCATAGGTCAACTACTAAACATAAGAGTTGTCATAACGCGTTTTCGATTTATTGCACATTTACTCTCAATTGACTCGAATCTTGAATAATACACGGTAAAAATTGACACAACAACCGACTTCAAATTACCGAAATGGGACCAAACAATTGTCGCAATGGGACCACTTTGGAATTAGTAGTTTTCAGTTAAAAAAAATCGGTTCAATCAGTCCAGAGATATGAGGTAAGAAACATAAAAGAACACAGTCGAATTGAGAACCTCCTCCTGTTTTTTTTTTCACAAAGGGTTCATGGTATTGGAAGTTTGTTTGATCTTTTACAATCATCCTAAAATCTATCTTATTAATTTGCTTCTGTCAATACATTCACTTACATAATCGATATAGTTTATATACATGTATAGACCATATATATTATATATTGTTTTGATGGAAGGTTACCTATAAATTAAAATTAAGAAGGTATGTACTTATTTATTATTATAAGCTTTTAATTAACTTGCAATGTTTGTATATAATAATATGTTTGTTCGGGTGGAAACCTTGCAACTCAATTTTGAAGCAGATTTCCTTCGCCGATTGAGCCGAATACACATTCGGTTTGAATGACAATACATGGTTCACACTGTGACGTCCTTCTAAGTTTACAAGTGTGTTTGTTCATCATGTATTACTATAGGTTCCTTCGGTTATAGGTTCGGAGGCCGTAGCAAGGCCTCAATCTCGCTAACGCGACAATTTAAATAGATCCTTGATCCAAACATTAATAAATGTTTTCTGAAATGTCAATAGGCGGGAAATACCTATGTCATAAGTTTAGCACAGAAATCTACGTAATTTTAGCAGCAATATAATACGGCTATAAGCTGAGGGCTCGCAACAACGACACACTTAAGCTGCGATAAAATGGTCGGAATTTCGCTCAATAGGTCCCAAGATACTATTACACATATTATAATAGTTATTATCAAGTAACTAATACAGGGAAATCGTCCTTGTAAACATATAATTTTAGATGTGCTTGTTAATCTTTAATTCCTTCATCATCGTCACGGCAAATTTCAATTGACTTTTAATGTCGGTTTCTTTAATGAAGTATGATCACATTCATCATGGTTTTAATTAAAAGTGCTAGTGTTACGCAAGCCTCATGATGAAGCCGTATTATTTAGCTATAATATAGTGAGATCTAGTGAATTAACCCGAAATAGTAATAATACCAGCTTTAATCGTTAAGTTGTTGAACAGTTTTGCCTAGTTACCCGAGAGAGATCCACCATTTGTCTTGTTCTGTTCCTCACTCCGACACTATGTTACATATCTCTTATTTAAGCGTCAATAATTTCGATCAATGTTTTTATTGGTGTCAATATCTTTCAATTTATTTGATCTAAGGTTATTTATATTTCGTCAACGATGTTTACTTTTGATTATTTTGACATTCTTCTTCATCTTCTTCTTTTTTAAAAACGAGGCTCCATCAATGATTTTGCCAATGTCAAGGTAATGCTTAATTTTTGACGCACATAAGAACTAGTTACTCTGAACTAGTTCGCGGTGCGGGACAAGGAAACGTTGTTCGGTACTGCAACTAAGCGTTTGGGCCTTGACTTTTGTCCAGCGCCAGACACGCGCTCCGCAAAAACCCAAATCCTGACATTCTTCAAGTGTAAAAAGTGTTGATTCACGAGAAAAAACAATAATGATATGACGATCTCAAAAATGTATTATTGTAATGTAATTTATTATGTATTGGTATTCTTGTCTTACAAGTATATGTATATATAACTGGTACTTACGAATCAATGTCAATTGAATTCTCGTGACGAAGCCCGCGTAATATGCTTGCTTTTTGCTAAGGCCGGCCGCTATGTTGATCTATACTAACTTGTTTTATGAAGAAGTACCTATATGTAACTTTGGCTTGCTCGAAAGCTTATCTTGATCTTCTGAACTAGAAAACTACATGAGTTAATTTCTGTGGCAATTGGAACCTGGATCACTTTTCCACGAGAAAATTTTGGTGTCTTCTGCAGCACTTGTCCCATGAATATTCCCAGTCTGATAAACTCAAAAACTACCGAGAGGATTTTCATACTAAAATACTGTTAGCAACGGACGAAGTGATGGAGGAAGTTGTACAGGTACAGTCGAAATAAGCTAATATAATTACCTACTACTAAATATTATTTAAACCTATAGTAACAAGTAAATCGGTTTGACTACATTACCAACATACAAGTTTGGCCTTTGGAAATTCCCCACAAACTATTTGGAGCCGACATTGTATTATTTATTTATTTACAAAACATTTACAGTGTCATCACAGGATTATTCTAATACAACACTGAAAGTAAAAATACAAGCAAAAAGAATTTATATTAAATACAACATAATAATTAATAGTAAGCTAATAAAAATAATAATTAATAAGTAGTATGTGGGTCATAAATAATATAATAATTAACAATGTTCCCATGTATTTTGGGATTTGATTGTTGCATAATTAATATTACGGAAATTGTTTTAAAGAGATTAAAGTCGCGCAAGGTATCAATTCGCTCTAGACGCTTCCGTCTTTTGACTTTAGCTAGATTATAATGTTCACTTATTTTAGTATTTTAAAGCCCCGAAGAGGCCACACAGGTGGCCAAAGTCCGCCGGGCACCACTGGAAATACTTTTTGGTGAGTACCAGAGACGCCCGCAGTAATGGACACAGGACCGGCCGCGGTCTTGCGCAATTAAAAAGTATTTTTAGACACGAAGGTAATAAATATCTACTTACGTTTCATTTGTAAACCTTAAATGTACCAATAGATCTACTTATAATTAATATGTAATTAATTTAAGTCATTTAATTATTAAAATTTAACAGATTCCATTTTATAAGTATTTAAATTGTGCCAAGTTTCTCATATTAACGATTTGGATTTAGTGTTTGATTGGAAATTCAAATGAATAGGTACTTTCGAAAGATTATTACATCGATTTTTACTACAAGAGAAAGAAGTCAACGTGTTATGGGGTATTTTTCTGTAAATTGTAATTTAGTATATTTAAGTACTGTTTCTTATCGATATAAATAGGAACAAACATTTTATATATTTGTATACCTAAAGTAAGGTATTTAACTTACCAGTTTAACATCATAGAATATGGAGTATTATTTATTTAGAACAGCTTACGAGATACACACCAACACATCACATAATCATCTAGTCTAAGTGTCATCCATTTGGTGCTACCTCAATTGCAAGCTGTCACGGCATGCATTGAGAAGCAAATTATATACATAGATAAGTCAAAAGTATTAGTGGTATTAGAGTACCTAAGTATTCTTACACGCATAAAAACAATCTGTCTGTGTTAAACAGTGTTCCTAATTTAATAGCAGAGCACACATTTTCTCCTGAGTACTGCAAGGATTTCGTCGACAAAATATCGATATACGTACTTATCTACAATACTACAACAAAAACACATTCTGCAAGCTTTCGCGGAACGCTATCAATTGATAGTGCTTTCACGTTGTGTTTTAACCACAACACGCTCTGCAGCGTGTGACGGAGATAGGTAAAACAGGGTAGACAAGGTGAGATATATAAAATGCATGTGAAGTGTCATAGTGGTCATAGTTTACAGAATGATATGTTTACGGAACGCTGTGTTTTGATATCATATTTTTTTTGCTACTGGAACACAAATAATAAGAAAAGTATGACTTAGCTTATGAATCTTGCATGAATACGTCATGCTAGTTTTACGACCCGGCCCATGTCAGAGTGCCTTGTAAAACTACTAGATCGTAGGAGGGTTTTACTGGTTGCAACATTTAGGTCTTGGCTCACAACCAAAGCTGTGACCACAGTTCGTAAAACCGTCGTCTTGCGTTGGGTATTGCTTCCTACGCGTATCCTTTCTTGCGGTGGATGTTTAAACACATTTGCGGTACTTCCTTACGTAACAGTAGGTAGGTGTTGAAATAATTATTGTATTTTAGTCCAATAATAAATTAAGTATATGTTGCAGATGGGTTTGAAGCAGAATAGAGTATCTAGTATACGACCCGGGACTAGTGTGCATTTGAAAATGGAATCACAAAAACAAAAATCAAAATTCAAACATCTAGGGGCATATAAGTATCTACTATTTTCTAAATAAAACTATACTATACTACTTTCTAAATAAAAGTAAAGGGTTAAATGGTATGTCGGTGGGGTAAACTTTCAGAATTTTAGGATTAAGTAGCCAATTTTACTAACTGAGTTTGTTTCTGATAGTTTTACTTACCTATAGATCGTAATTTTCAAATGTTATGAGGAAAGTTTGTTTGTAAACTCTTTTGTGATCATCGAAAATGGGAAGGTGGTTGTATTCCGAGATTATATTGACAACAGATCGATTTGTAGTTTGATTTTAGGATTTTATTCTCCTTCTTCTTCTTTCTTTAAAAACGTGGCTTCATCGATGTTCATCGATGATTTCGCCAATGTCAAGGTAATACTTGATATTTCCCGAACAAAAGAACTATTTACTCAACTAGTTCACGGTGCGGGATAAAGAAACGTTGTTCGGTATTGCAATTGAGCGTCTGGGAACTCGATTTTTGCGGAGCGCCAGAGAACCTAAAAAGCCACCAGGCACGCACTCGGCAAAAATCGAACTCCGATAATACATGGGGCACACTAAAATTCAATTCTTGTACTCCCCGATATCTTAAAGAACGATTTAAGTTTCTACATGACACACATTCGAGGTCTCTAAGGTCATCAGAGAATTTAATGCTGGAAATGCCAGTGCATTCCACAAGATTTTCTGACAAGTGCTACACTGTTCATGCAGTTCGTCTATGGAATGCTCTGCCGCTACAGATTAAACGCGCACAAACACTTGCATCTTTTAAAAATATGTTTATTATTAAAAGATGATTATGATTTTTATCTCTATTCCTCTAATTAGTGCTATTTGTTTCTATAATATATTTTTTGTGTATATTTAAAGTTAGTATATCCTATTATTGTTAGTATATTCTATTGAATTTCATATATATGTACTTGTTTCTCCTGATAAATATTCATTTTTCAATGTATTGAACATTTTGCTCTCTTCTATAAATCCTATTAATTTATTATTTTTAAATATAATTATATTACATTGTACACAACCCCTATCATTTCTTGTAACTTTCATTCCATCCTAAGGTTGCCTGGAAGAGATTGCTCTTTAGCAATAAGGCCGCCTGTTGTACATTATTTTTTTAAGACTTGTCATAAACCATTTGTTGTTATATTGTGTACAATAAAGAGTACATATTTATTATTTATACTCATTTATTCAAATTATTCTCTTAACATAATTTTTTTTACAATATTTATATGAAAAATTACATATAATATTATAAAAAAATCCATGTCAGACCACCACCAGTAGCGGAGCAGGGCCCAAACTACCAGCGGTAGAGGTCACAGACTGAGAAACCTCCTAACGATGCGTGCCGTGTCGAGGACGACAGCCTTCTGTATCTGACCCTTGATCCAACAGTCTAGCGAGAGTCTCTTGAGATGTTGATCGAGACTCTTCGCTATTAGTCCATTTGCCGAAACGACTATCGGGACAATGATCGTCGAGTCTACGTCCCACATGGCGGTTATCTCGAAGGTCAGATCGAGGTACTTAGAAAGTTTGTCCTTCTCTGCCTTAACGAGATTCTCGTCAAGTGGGACGGTGACATCGACGAGCACCGTCCGGCGCTGAGCCCGATCAACCAACACGATATCAGGCCTATTGGCAACAATAGTCCTGTCCGTGATGATTGATCGGTCCCAGTAGAGCAATGCACGACCATTCTCGAGAACTGGCTCTGGTGTGTACTTATAGTACGGTACCTCGGACTCAATAAGGCCGTATTGAAGAGCAAGTTGCTGGTGGATGATCCTGGCCACTTGATTGTGCCTATGCAAGTACTCGGTGTTAGCAAAATACGAACAACCGGAAATAATGTGGCGAAGTGATTCACCAGGACGGTGGCATGCTCGACAAATGTCGACCGTACCGTCCTTAATGGTATATTTCCTATAGTTGTTCGTCTTGATAACCTCATCTGCAATTGCACAGGCAAAACCTTCAGTTTCCCCAAAGAGGTCACCGAAACGCAGCCAGTTCACCGAAGCGAGCAGGTCTACGTCGGGTCCTGTTAAGACCCGGTAGAACCGCCCGTGTAGCTCCTTACTCTTCCATACGTCCCTACGGTACCTAGAGTACCACTCTTCAGTACCTAGCACCTTTGGTTTACGCCAGTTCTCGTTAGCCAAGGAGAGAGGTGTCAGGCCCTTGTCAACCATCACAACATCGCAATGAATGCCACACCCATTCTGTAGGAAGTAATTCCTCAGACTGCACACTTCACGGTTATGGAGGTTCTTGGCATTTAAAAATCCTCGACCCCCCAACTTCCGTGGAATGTACAGTCTCATGACAGAAGATCGTGGGTGTAACATTCGATGCAATGCCAGTTGTTGACGGACTCGCCTATCCAGGGCGTCTAGTTCCGTTTGAGTCCACCTAAGTATGCCAAAGGAGTACAACAATAAAGGCATTACCCAACCGTTGAAAGCCCGCATTTTGTTACCCCCAGACAAAAAACTATTAAGAACTTTTGTCAGGCGGCCAAAAAAACGGCCTTTCACCGATTTCTTAATATCCTCTACCGCTATACCCAATGACTCTGACATACCTAGGTATTTGTATGTTTCGGTCTCGGTGAGAGATCTGAGAGTTATTATCTCAGAAAGTTGTAAATTCGGTGAATTTACAACCTTCCCCCGCTGTACATGCATGACCGCACACTTATCAACACCGAACTCCATCTTAATGGCATTACTAAAACCTTCCGTAGTTTTTAATAATGCCACCAAATCTTGGTGTTTCAGTGTAAATAGTTTGAGGTCATCCATATACATCAGGTGAGAAATAACCTCACCCCCTCTACGAAACCGATAGCCTAGCCCTGAATCCTTCAGCAATGTGCTAAGTGGATTCAGTGCTAAACAGAACCACAATGGACTCAAACTGTCGCCCTGGAATATACCACGCTCAATCCTAATCAAGTCACGCGGACCAGAAGCGCACTCACCACTACCTGGTTGACGAAGGACTGTGGTCCACTGCCCCATACACGAGACTAAGAAGGATTTAAGAGTCGGATTAATTTTATACAACTCTAAAATCCTCCCCAGCCATGAATGAGGCACCGAATCATAGGCCTTCTTGTAGTCAATCCAGGCAGTAGAGAGGGCGCCCCTACTCCGCTTGACCTGTTGGCTAATGGCCATGTCAATAAGGAGTAGCTCCTTAGTACCACGTGACCCAGCCCTACATCCATTCTGAGCACTATTTAAGATGTTATTTGACATTATATGTGAGTTTATTTTAGTTCTCAGAATAGATGTAAGGAGCTTGTAGATGGTAGGTAAGCAAGTGATAGGTCTGTAGTTCTTAGGTTCCGTGGTACTACCTGATTTATGGAGCAGGAAGGTGATGCCAGTGGTCATGAAAGCGGGTAAGGAACCAAACTCGAGGGCTTCTTGATACTGTGTTGCCAAGCGTTCATGCGAACTACGAACCCACTTTATCCAAAAGTTGTGCAATCCGTCCGGCCCAGGACTTTTCCAGTTCGGTGCCGTACGCATTGCACAACTGACGTCTTCGGAGTCTATTGTAATAGACTCCATGGGCTCGATGTTATCGCATTCTCGCTCAACAACACTGATCCAGTTACCCTCCGAATGTTCGACGGGCACCGACCATATGTCACGCCAAAATTGATTCATGGCGTGAGTATCTGGCAGTTGCCCGTCGCTCAAACGTTGCCTAGTTCCCTCCCACACTCGGTACACCTTCCTTTGATCGCTTTGGAAGATACGATTCTGCCAGTATCTATCCACACGCTATCTATAACGACGAATACGACTTGCCCATGCATATACTTTCTGCTTCAGAAAGTCAATACGTTCCGTGACGTTGGTTAAGTATTGCTGGGAACTAATACCAGTCCCAGCAAATGCCTGAGCCACAAAACGCATGACCCGGGGACGATTATTTCCCCGGCTGAAGCAGATTAGCTTTGCAATGAGAGCCCTAAATGTGCCGATACGTCGCTCGATTCTCGCCTGCCATGCAGGAACACCATCCGGCAAGCGGCAATAGCTCCACAGTAGAGGATCGAGTGAGTATCTAGCAAATCATTGCTAGTCTGTAGGTACGGAGCTAGCAATGCATTTAGGGCTCCCATCAACGCCAGATTTCGCCTATGAGTGGGCAAGCGTGGTAAACGTGGTCTAGATTGAGGTGTAAACCTATACTGTAAGATCACATCCTCCAAAGTACTCCTTAATTGCTCACTTACCTGAATAGATATATCACTTGTATCATCTTCTGTGTCAAGTGCAATCTCGACTGAAGTCGCACTAATCGAAACCGTTTGTGCTACAGGCGACGGTGCCATCGTTGACACAGGAGTTGGACGAGTAGATAATACATCCAGGCGCAGCCGATCAAGCACAGATTGATCCAACAATTTGCATCGTTGGATAGCCCGCACCTGATCCGAAAGTCGTTGAACGGAAACGGTAACTGTCGGTTGAAGAACCTGAAACAGAGGAAGCATCCTAGAACGATACGCTGTCAGGTTAGTTTCCCCGTCTGTGGCCTCATAGTACGCACGCATGACATGTTCATTTATTATTGGTGTCCACTTCATGCGACGCACTACACCACCGATAGCGGGAGCCACTGAGAGTGGGGCATGCCCCACTTGGGTCTCCAAGCTGGCCGGTGGTGGTCGACATCTCCGTCGCGCAGGTGTTGGTGGCGACGGCGTCGAGGGCCCAATCTCATCACTCGACGCACTGCTACATCTCGGAGTGACGTACTCGTCACTTTCAGAGGTACTGGAGGAGGCAGCCGACGGGGTTGAGACGGGCGCAGATCTTAGTTGTGCGTTGGTTGTTTCCGCTTTTCGTCTTTTTGATCTTAAATTGTAATTCATGTAAAAATTTTGTTCATATTTCTTATTGTCGGAGTTGTCAAATTGTTCAAATTGTCATCATTGTTGTGTTCGTAATTTATTCTGTTTTTCTTGTTATTCCTTTTAATTTTGAAGTGTGATATATATTAGCTATTTATAATGGTGTAAAATGATTCTGAAAACTGATCTATTGTAATAAATTGCACCAAAAAAAATTAAATTACAATATAAAACGATATGAAAGACGTCAGCCTGTCAGCGGCGTTTTTGTTTTTTATTATTTATTATTATTATTATTAAAAGTTTTGCACTTCTAGCTAATCAGAACTATTTGAATTTCGAATGTTATATTTTTTTAAACGTTGCAACCTTCTTAGTAATAAAAAGAAACAATTGGCGGGAAATCATTTGTCAATTGTTTTTTATCACACATCAAAGTTCTACGTATGCAACGAAGATGGAATTAAGAGTCCGTATGCAGAATCGAAACGGGCGGAATTAGGTATTTGACACATTTTGTGCGTGAGTCCGGAGTTACCGATGGTGGTCAGCCAGTGGGTACGGCGATTACATGGTTTTGATCTTTTTTTTTTCATTTTATAATAATAGTGTCTTGTGTGGGGGAGGTGAAAAGAGGGCTAGGAGGAGGGGTGTTTTTTTTCTCTCCTTAAATTCAAGAAAAGACCCTCTATACTCGTATGATCCCGTAATCAAAACTCCTCTACCTTTCCTCTGTCGTTGCACTCTCAAAGGGGGGGCGAGGGCAAATTTTTTTTCCTAATCAAAATCATTTGACCTCCTCTATACAAAGGGGCTCTACCAACATATTTAGGGCCCCAGCGAACTCATCTGCTAGTGGCGCACCTGCTGATCAACGGACGAGGCTCGTTAATTTACGGTACCTATGAAGTGGCTTCGGTCCCTACGTGGGTACCGGGTGTTGGTCCGGGGGGTGCCACCGTGCAACTGTGCTAAAGCCCCACAAGTAACCCAGCCCAGGCTGGTTGCGTAAGGGGTTCAACAGCTGCACCGCCGGGCCCGGGGCCATGTATGGTGCAGCAGGCATGGAACCAGTGGGGGCAAAGCGGAGTCTAGTGTGGGTGGTGTGGGTCGATTCGCTGGCCAGGGAGACCCTTAGCAACGGCGTTGCCGCGGCCGCCCGCAACACAGTCATGGGGCCCGCCTGGGACCAACCACACCAGGAGGCTGCCCCACATGTTCTCGCGCATAATCCTGATGTGGGATCGCCGCTCCGGGTGGTAACCGGTGTGGGATAGCGGCGGCCTTGCACCAGGGGGGTTTGGTAGCCCTTCCGTCCGGCGGGTCGGCTCCAACCTAACCACACGGTTCCAGACGAAGTTAGCCCCTGCGCTTTGTCACTTATTACTGCTGCACCAAATGTCGCCCTGTCTTCACGCTTCTTCTTCAAATTTATAATGGCAGTGCAACAGAAATAAGTAAACGTTCCACAGCGGCCCCAGGAAACCCCACACTTCACTTTTCGAGGTGGAGTTCACCAACATCCGTGGACTCCATGCGAACCTCGATGCCGTCCACCATACCTTGAGACGGCTCGGCCCGCTGTGACGTTTCTCACGGAGACACAAATACGCCGCCCTGACAACACGCCTTACCTGTGTTGCCCCGGTTATGTATATATGTATCGAGGAACAATACCGGGGCGCCGCAGGGGTCCGTGCTGTCACCAACTCTTCCTTCTGCAAATCAATGATATGCTATCCCTCGGGAACATTCATTGTTATGCAGATGACAGCACATTGCAGGCGTGTGCATTTACAGCGAAGAAATCCCCTTTCCTTCCCCTACCCTCTCTTCAGAATGCATTATTACCAATGAAGGGCAACCTTGAGATCCTTGACATAGACGTTCGTCAAGAGCTCAATAATAAAAACTACATCGAAAGATGTATAGGGCTAGCTTCGTGGAAACTAGGAATACTGAATAAGGTAAAGCGATTCTTTACACTGCATCAGAGGTGTCTGCTGTACAAGACGCAGATTGGACCCTGCGTCGAATACTGCTCTCACTTCCGGGACGGCTCCGCGAAGTATTTGCTGGACGCTCTCGACGCTATGCAGCGTCGAGCTATCCGTATTATAGATTGTCCGGAGGTAACGGGAAGCTTTGAGCCGCTAGTTCAGCGCCGAACAATAGCTTCCTTGGCCGCATTCTACCGTATTTACCACGGCGAGCATTCTGAAGAGCTCTTCAATCTGATCCCATCTTCCTTCCGATCCCGAACAACGCGTGCCGGGCAGAGATGCCACTCCCACACAGTAAGTACATGTTCGCGAGAACCGAACGTTTTAAACGTTCGTTTCTGTGCCGAACGATACTGGCCTGGAACGCCCTGCCTGTGCACGTGTTTCCTCCCACATATAATCCTGGGTTCAGTAGGTCGTCAAGTTGAGGGCCACTCTCTATAGTATAGTGTGCTGTGAGTGACCCACAATCGCTTGACGTCGTCACGACTTACTACCAGGCGGGTGGCGTCAAATTGGCGAACCCAATACAAAAAAATAAAATAAAAAACTACCTCTATAAAATTATTACTCATTTTGACTCTACTCGGGAGCCCCCCCTTGGGGGACTGGAGGGCAAATCTCAAAAACTCGGAATTTTCCCTAGGTCCCCGAACCCCCTTTACATTTCTGCAAAAAAAACATAGGTACCTTCCCCTCCACCATCAAGGAGAACAATAAAATTGTGTCAGTGAGTGAGTGAGTAATCCAGCTTTATAAAATATAACAGCTTTTTTTAACAAAAACAATGATAAATACATTCTACATAATCACTTGTTGTATTTAAAAAGAAGCCTAATCATCACAAAATAATATTACCAAAGTATCAAAATCTCACGCCACGCTATATTCGTCTGTAGACGGCGTCGAATTTTGGCGCGCAGAGCGACACGTCCTCTCCCTGTAAGCGCTTGGCGCGGACTGTTTACTTGAGGCATGCGTCGAGTGTTATAAAGCGAAATTTAAGTGTTTTTAAAAGATTATTTACAGCCTATTTTTTATTATTTAGCTTTCTTTTTTTTTGGAAATGGATTGATTTTGAACCAAGGTTTATTTATGTTGTTTTAATTTTATGAACGAGAGTTTTATGTAGCCGAAATAAGAACCAATTCATTGCCCATTTTCTCTAAAATTTGACTAACTTAAATATTTGTTTACTCATTTTTTTTTTATGAAAGTGATAAAAAGTAATCCATACATTTGATAGATGACTTTTACAAGAATACACTGTATTTTTGTAATACTTTTTAGACGTCAAAACGATTAGTGAATTTGTGATATTCTAGACCTCTTCCAGCAAAAGATACGAAAAACTACCGATTGTTTTAGGTCGATTAATCAAAATTTAATGACAAAAATAAGAAAGTAGCTCACTTATTAGATCATTATTGAAATGATATTTCATGTTGTGCATTAAAACTTATAAAAATACAGTATTTTCAGTGTAAAAACACGTCTGTAAAATCAGCGAAAACGGTAAAATTTAATAGGAGGACTCTTAAGAGTCCGTATGCAGAATCGAAACGGGCGGAATTTGGTATTTGACACATTTTGTGCGTGAGTCCGTAGTTACCGATGGTGGTCAGCCAGTAGGTACGGCGATTACATGGTTTTGATCTTTTTTTTTTCATTTTATAATAATAGTGTCTTGTGTGGGGGAGGTGAAAAGAGGGCTAGGAGGAGGGGTGTTTTTTTTCTCTCCTTAAATTCAAGAAAAGACCCTCTATACTCGTATGATCCCGTAATCAAAACTCCTCTACCTTTCCTCTGTCGTTGCACTCTCAAAGGGGGGGCGAGGGCTAATTTTTTTTCCTAATCAAAATTATTTGACCTCCTCTATACAAAGGGGCTCTACCAATATATTTAGGGCCCCAGCGAACTCATCTGCTAGTGGCGCACCTGCTGATCAACGGACGAGGCTCGTTAATTTACGGTACCTATGAAGTGGCTTCGGTCCCTACGTGGGTACCGGGTGTTGGTCCGGGGGGTGCCACCGTGCAACTGTGTTAAAGCCCCACAAGTAACCCAGCCCAGGCTGGTTGCGTAAGGGGTTCAACAGCTGCACCGCCGGGCCCGGGGCCATGTATGGTGCAGCAGGCATGGAACCAGTGGGGGCAAAGCGGAGTCTAGTGTGGGTGGTGTGGGTCGATTCGCTGGCCAGGGAGACCCTTAGCAACGGCGTTGCCGCGGCCGCCCGCAACACAGTCATGGGGCCCGTCTGGGACCAACCACACCAGGAGGCTGCCCCACATGTTCTCGCGCATAATCCTGATGTGGGATCGCCGCTCCGGGTGGTAACCGGTGTGGGATAGCGGCGGCCTTGCACCAGGGGGGTTTGGTAGCCCTTCCGTCCGGCGGGTCGGCTCCAACCTAACCACACGGTTCCAGACGAAGTTAGCCCCTGCGCTTTGTCACTTATTACTGCTGCACCAAATGTCGCCCTGTCTTCACGCTTCTTCTTCAAATTTATAATGGCAGTGCAACAGAAATAAGTAAACGTTCCAAAGCGGCCCCAGGAAACCCCACAGCTTCACTTTTCGAGGTGGAGTTCACCAACATCCGTGGACTCCATGCGAACCTCGATGCCGTCCACCATACCTTGAGACGGCTCGGCCCGCTGTGACGTTTCTCACGGAGACACAAATACGCCGCCCTGACAACACGCCTTACCTGTGTTGCCCCGGTTATGTATATATGTATCGAGGAGCAATACTGGGGCGCCGCAGGGGTCCGTGCTGTAACCAACTCTTCCTTCTGCAAATCAATGATATGCTATCCCTCGGGAACATTCATTGTTATGCAGATGACAGCACATTGCAGGCGTGTGCATTTACAGCGAAGAAATCCCCTTTCCTTCCCCTACCCTCTCTTCAGAATGCATTATTACCAATGAAGGGCAACCTTGAGATCCTTGACATAGACGTTCGTCAAGAACTCAATAATAAAAACTACATCGAAAGATGTATAGGGCTAGCTTCGTGGAAACTAGGAATACTGAATAAGGTAAAGCGATTCTTTACACTGCATCAGAGGTGTCTGCTGTACAAGACGCAGATTGGACCCTGCGTCGAATACTGCTCTCACTTCCGGGACGGCTCCGCGAAGTATTTGCTGGACGCTCTCGACGCTATGCAGCGTCGAGCTATCCGTATTATAGATTGTCCGGAGGTAACTGGAAGCTTTGAGCCGCTAGTTCAGCGCCGAACAATAGCTTCCTTGGCCGCATTCTACCGTATTTACCACGGCGAGCATTCTGAAGAGCTCTTCAATCTGATCCCATCTTCCTTCCGATCCCGAACAACGCGTGCCGGGCAGTGATGCCACTCCCACAGGTAGGTACATGTTCGCGAGAACCGAACGTTTTAAACGTTCGTTTCTGTGCCGAACGATACTGGCCTGGAACGCCCTGCCTGTGCACGTGTTTCCTCCCACATATAATCCTGGGTTCAGTAGGTCGTCAAGTTGAGGGCCACTCTCTATAGTATAGTGTGCTGTGAGTGGCCCACAATCGCTTGACGTCGTCACGACTTACTACCAGGCGGGTGGCGTCAAATTGGCGAACCCAATACAAAAAAATAAAATAAAAAACTACCTCTATAAAATTATTACTCATTTTGACTCTACTCGGGAGCCCCCCCTTGGGGGACTGGAGGGCAAATCTCAAAAACTCGGAATTTTCCCTAGGTCCCCGAACCCCCTTTACATTTCTGCAAAAAAAACATAGGTACCTTCCCCTCCACCATCAAGGAGAACAATAAAATTGTGTCAGTGAGTGAGTGAGTAATCCAGCTTTATAAAATATAACAGCTTTTTTCAACAAAAACAATGATAAATACATTCTACATAATCACTTGTTGTATTTAAAAAGAAGCCTAATCATCACAAAATAATAACTAATATTACCAAAGTATCAAAATCTCACGCCACGCTATATTCGTCTGTAGACGGCGTCGAATTTTGGCGCGCAGAGCGACACGTCCTCTCCCTGTAAGCGCTTGGCGCGGACTGTTTACTTGAGGCATGCGTCGAGTATTATAAAGCGAAATTTAGGTGTTTTTAAAAGATTATTTACAGCCTATTTTTTATTATTTAGCTTTCTTTTTTTTTGGAAATGGATTGATTTTGAACCAAGGTTTATTTATGTTGTTTTAATTTTATGAACGAGAGTTTTATGTAGCCGAAATAAGAACCAATTAATTGCCCATTTTCTCTAAAATTTGACTAATTTAAATATTTGTTTACTCAATTTTTTTTTATGAAAGTGATAAAAAGTAATCCATACATTTGATAGATGACTTTTACAAGAATACACTGTATTTTTGTAATACTTTTTAGACGTCAAAACGATTAGTGAATTTGTGATATTCTAGACCTCTTCCAGCAAAAGATACGAAAAACTACCGATTGTTTTAGGTCGATTAATCAAAATTTAATGACAAAAATAAGAAAGTAGCTCACTTATTAGATCATTATTGAAATGATATTTCATGTTGTGCATTAAAACTTATAAAAATACAGTATTTTCAGTGTAAAAACACGTCTGTAAAATCAGCGAAAACGGTCAAATTTAATAGGAGGACTCTTAAGTCGAAAAGATTTTAGAGCGATGATTTTTTATGATTTTTAAAGTTCTCTCTCTCCGCAAGACTGTGCCGCTCGTCTTCAAAATGCTTTTGGGATAGAAGCACCTTGTTTGAGCACCATGAGGCGATGGTTTGCTGAATTTGAGAGAGGTCAAGTTTCTTTACATGACGAATTTTATGAAGGGCGGCCTTCAACTGCCGTCAACGAAAATAATGTGGCTACTGTTAAGCGGTTAATTGAAGAAAACCCGCGGATTACCTATGAGAGTATTCGAGGACTATTAGGGATTGGTATGAGTCAAATCCCGAAAATTTTACACGAAGAATTGAAAGTTCGGAAACTTTGTTGTCGTTGGATCCCTCATGAACTGACAGCGGAGCAGAAGCGGGCTCGCGTGGAATGGTGCTCACAGATGCTACTGAAGTACGACCACGGACATTCTAATGCTGTTTATGACATTGTCACAGGAGACGAAACGTGGATTTATTGTTTTGAATCCGAAAAAAAACAACAATCTTGTGAATGGGTGTTTGAAAATGAGAACAAGCCAACAAAGCTGAGGCAGGCGAGAAACGTTGGTAAAAAAATGATCGCGTTTTTTTTCTCAGCTACGGGTCCCATCTGTACAATTCCACTTGAAGATCAAAAGAGTGTTAATGCCGAGTGGTATTCTACCATTTGTTTACCCAGGGTATTGGAAAAAAATCGCGAAAGACGACCCAAAAGCCGTGTTCTCCTACATCATGAAAACGCTTCTTCACACACGGCCAACAAAACAAAGTCATTTTTAGCTACCGAAAAAGTAAAACTCGTCACCCATCCTACGCATAGCCACGACCGACCTAGCACCCTGTGATTTCTGTATTTTTCCCAAAATCAAAGATTTGATGAGAGGTTTCACTTTTACCCACTCCGAAGAGTGATAGCGTTCAATCAGCACGTAGAAAACATGCCTTCAGATCTGTGGTCCTCCTGTTTTAAAAAATGGTTCGATCGCATGAAAAAATGTTTAAAATGTCAAGGAGAGTATTTTGAAAAGCAATAAACATAATATTTTGGTTTTAACATGTTGTTTTTTTAAGTTACGCAAAACTTATAGTGTGACCTACGTAGTATCAAGTTTCTATGTCATATGTACCTATTGAATGTACACATCTGCTAATTAAAAAACATGCATTTTAATGCTTGTACCGGAGTCGGTCTTTTATAGGTGTGTGTATAAAATATGTACCTGTGTATTTACAAAAATAAAATTTTATAGTAGGTATTTATATCAGTTTATCTAGTTGTAACAAGCTCTGCTTAGTTTGAGACTAGATGGTGTTGTGTCTAAAACTTGTGCTAACATAGTTATTTATCAAAAAAATAACCATTTTTTTAATGCAATTGCTTAATTATGCTATGACGAAACACAGCGAAAATTTACCATAAGTAGATTCCTATATGTAGTATATATATCTGGTAGTACCTAACTTAATTGACATCAAAAGAAAAATCTTTAATAAAGAATTTACTTTTCTGCTGGCTAAGAAATTTCGCCACAAAGGTAAATTATTTTTGTTTGAGGTGAATTTCCAATTTAATTGACTTGTAATTTGAAAATGTCTGCGTTTGAGCCGGATTTGGAGACTTATGAACCTTTTTCAATCTGTGAAATGATGAAACATTTTTGTGACTGTCTTGGTGGCTTAGTGGTATGATGAGTATGCGACAGCCGTCCTGAGGATTCCGGGTCGAATCAAATTATTTCTGTGACTCACAAATGTTTGTTTCGGAGTTTGGGTATTTTCTATGTATAATATGTATGTATTTAGAAATATATAACTAAATAAATATGTTTAAAGGTTGTCTTTATCCCATAGCACAAGCTTATACTCGTATTAGCTTAATTTGGGCTAGATGACGTTGTGTGAGAATGTCCAAAAATAATTTAAAAAATAATATTTATACGTTTCCATCACTAGTAGCAATACATCTAGTATTATCATTTAAATTTTAATAAGATAAAGTACTTAAATACCTACTTAAAACGAGGCTCAATTCACTAGTGATGTAACCATGTTTTATTTTTATTTATTTGTTTATGTTATATTGTATCTACATATTATTAAATTGTTATTATTTATTATATTCAACATTATTAAAATTTATACTCAAAATTGATGGCTCTTGCTACACATTTCGAACAAAACACAATACTTTTACATAATGTTTTCTTTTAAAAACACCAAATACCCTTATTATGACGTAAACCACGCTCGCAATAAATATAATTATCATAATATTCGCATAATTCAATCCAATAACTACAGCTACTGCAATAGAATAACAAAACTAGGGATATCTATATAAAATGTGTTTACAGAAACTTTGGCGCCTTCGCGTCGAAGGCCTTCAGCAGTTAACTTCGGGCCGAAAAATATGTGATGTCTGTGTGTGGAATTTGCTACTTAGCCCTAAGTAGAGGGAAATCTATTTCGTATGTAGTAGGACCCAATGTGGAAAAAAATAATAGCCTTTTGTCTCAAAAGCCACGTGACTGATCTACCTAACATTAGCCATCAAATACAAATACAAATACAAATATATTTATTCGCAGAAATATGGTACATGAGGTGTTGGCAATGATATTTATGTTTCACATATTTCGTCAATTTACTATGAAATGCAAATATTAAGTCTATAAAACTAGCTATTAAATTGTAAAAATTATTCTGAAAAAATCTTAAGGAATGATGTAATAAGTAGGTACCTAATTAATATTGTAGAGTCTAGCTCTAAATTATTTACTAGAATCTAGACAATGTGAAGTAAAGTAGTCAAGATTCTGTCTTAAGTACCGGTCATTCGGTAGATTAAACTTCACTCATTTATATCTTAGAGACCATTATTCAGAATGACTACGGCGGAACTAAAAATTCATGAGGTATCAAGTTTTAATTACCTATAAAGTCTGTAATGAACCGATGAACACAAATATTAATCTTGTGAAGCATAAGTAAACTGAAAAGTAACTTTATTAAACGAAAATTGATAACCAAAATTGATTTCAGAGAATTCAATTACACTGTGTTATGTCAGGAGTGCTAATTCGTGTAATTGATAATTAAAAGTTTTGGGGCAAACCGTTCAATTAATAGTAACTACACTTATTAAATGAAAATTTCACTTCATTCATCTAAAAGTAAAAAACAACAAAAATGCAAAAAAAGTGTTTTCGACTTTTGTAAGTTATGGCTTCAAGTGTCCTACACACTATTTTTATAGGCATATTGAGATTTCGTTCTTAGGTAAGGAGAGGCTCAGTAAAACCTCACTATATTTGGCCTGAACTTTTAATGCTTTATATGCAGAAAGTTAGTCAAAATCTAAATTTTATGTCGAAAAGAATTGTAGGACAGAGTTGAATAGACTTTTTAAAATATTCATGTATAATCTATCTGTGTAATTATTCGCCGCTGAAGCTAATTACTTTGGCTAAGAAAAATGAATCGTCAATATACTCGTACCTACTCAATTATAATTGCAATCTAAATTCAAGTTATGAAGTCTGAAAGCTATTATGAATATATCATTGGCCGCTAGGATCTTAAATTTTAATCTTTTTATTTGAGTAATAATAATGAGAGACAGAACTTATTTATGGCATTTTAAATCTCGTTGCGATATGATTGAAACCAAAGTACTTTTTACGTTACTCACGTTCCTCCCACATAAAACCCTAGGTTCTTTAAGCGGGGCGTGAAGACACATCACTAGGTCGTCAAGTTGAGGGCCAATCTCAGTATTGTGTACTGTGAGAGTCGCCCACCATCGTTACGAATGCCACTAGGCGTTCGTCGTCGCGACTTACCATCAGGCGGGCGGCATCAGTTTGACGTACTTAATATATAAAGAAAAATAAAACTGAAAAATAGGTATAGCGAATGGCATAATTGTCTTTCACAATTTTCACCAGATATCTATACCCTTTGGATGGATAAATACTTTGGGAGGAGCGAGCAGTAGTTATACCAACTCGTCTGGCCAGCGTGGTATTTGTAGGCTAAATTCTCCCTCTTCGAGGAAGGCCTATGTCCAGAAGTGGGCGTCAAATGGACTGAGATGATGATGAGTATTAGTTGAGTAGTAGTTGTTTATGTCTTATTTCAGTCTAGTTTAAGAGTGTGTACGCCGATGTTAAGTTGAGGTAATTCAAACCCAAACAGAAGAAGCGCGACACGAGTGTAACTGTGTGTGTGTAGCGCTGGCGTGCTATAATCAAACTAATATATCTTGATCCGTTCAAGTGAACATTATACTCGTAGTTCCAGTGTAGTCAGTTTGGTATTCAACTAAAACTTAGTATTGGATAGAAACAGGCGTTACTTGGCGAAAATCCATGACAAAACAATGGTAAGTAAAAATTTTTTTAAGAAAAAACTTTTTAGCATTAATTAATAGCATTAATTTTTCGCAGAATCAAAAGGACAACAAAACGTCGACAATTGTTTCGCCTCTAAACGAGGCATTATCAAGACTCTCTCAGAGAGAACAGCCTTTTTTGTTTAGCCTGGGTAGTGATGCACACTGATCTCAAATATTGGATAGAAACAGGCGTTACTTGGCGAAAATCCATGACAAAACAATGGTAAGTAAAAATTTTTTTAAGAAAAAACTTTTTAGCATTAATTAATAGCATTAATTTTTCGCAGAATCAAAAGGACAACAAAACGTCGACAATTGTTTCGCCTCTAAACGAGGCATTATCAAGACTCTCTCAGAGAGAACAGCAAAACTTAGTAGTTTATTTTACGGTTGCCTGTCGTTTTGCCGAAAAGATTTTGACAAAATTTCGTAAAAAAAATTTTAGCAACCTTTTTTATACCATTGCAATATTTCGAATGATTTTAGTACGCATATTTTTGTTTGGTCAAATTTTTACTTGGTAAAATATTACCAAGTATAATGTCATTATGGCATTTGGTCTTTAATCAAATGATTTATTACAGTAAACAATCTTCAGACAATAAACGTATGGTGAAATGATTTGTTAAGACAAAAAATATGGGAAGTAAACAAAATGACTAGGTTAGGTTAGGTTAAAACTGTGACCTCCTACGCCAGAAAAAACTTGCATTAATAGAAAAAAAAAGATTGTTTTTAGTAGGTTACCCGGAACTGAACTATTTAGATTAGGTTAATTTCTTCTTTAACACATTTTTGTCATTGAAGCATTTGACTGAATAGGAAAGGGAGAATGGAAAACTGACTATATTAAACATTTGGCTTATTTAATTTTGCGTAAAAACTGTTATTCCAACTGAAATATTTGATTAAATAAAAAATGTTAAAGTACTAGTTGAAAAATAAGTAATAGTTTAAACGTTCATTTCCAAAACATTAGGTTTGCGTTAAAAGTTTTTGTGAATAGATTTTTTGCTAATTAATAATTTGGTAAATGAAATTATGCGAAAATTTTTTGGGAAGTGAACATTTGCCAATTCCTTTCGGTCAAACCAAGGGAGACCCTTATTTTACACTAGCTTCTGCTTGCGACGTAGAGAGAAATGAAACAAAAGAAAAGAAGGAAATAACATCTTTATAAATTCAATTAATATGTCGTAGTTCTCAACGGCATCGACCTGGACTTTCGTGGGTCTACCATTTTGCTCCTTCGTCATGACATTTTGCATGGTCATACTCAACTGTTCCCGTTACTCCTTCATCACTAGAGTTTCTTTTACATTGCCTGTAGCGAAACCATAAACCAATAAGCACACAAACCTTGTTATTTTAAAGCAAGCGTTAGTATCATGCAGTAATTAAATTAAAAAAAATTGAAAACGAAACAGACTTAGGATAAAATAATATCAACGTTTTTAAATAAAATTGTATAGTATGTTAATCGTGTAAATCTATGGCATTGAAATACAATTGAAATTGCCATGGTTAACGGGCCTTTCTGAAATAAAACCTGGCTCAAGTAGACTAATAGTAAAAAGTACCACTAAACACTATAAGCTAAGTCACTTATTAGTACGAGTATGTATGTTTTCATGCATCTCAAAGACATTCGCTCTTAGCGTTATTAGGATCCAGCTAAAACACCATATTAAATAAGGATGCAAAAGTGTATATTTTAATTTGGCGAAGCCGAGGGTTGAAGCTAGTATAGCATAATATATCATATATACCTTTTAGCTCTTGCCTTTTCCAAATTTGTATTTTTTTTTCGTTTTCGTTTCTTCGCTAAAAATAACTTGGTTTTATTTCCCATTGCGGCTGAAATATAAATTCGTTGTGACTAAAAATAGTCTGCCATTAAAAAAATCATCAATATTTTACTAACCGAAGTACCAAGATTTGTCGATGACGCTATTAATGTCTGCTATCCTTATACGCACAGCAAAGGTCATCACAGGTCAATCAGAGCGCCGAGCGAGACACATCCTCACTCTAGAAAGCCACGCGGCGAACTGATTTGAATAGATTGACGCGCTACGTTTTATAATAGTTTCAAAAATTTATAGAAAATTAATAGTAATAAATTTATTAAAAATCCAAATTAGGTATTTTAAAAAAGATGTTCATCTTTTAAGTTGAACTATTATTATATTGAATTTAATAAGATATATCGGTGAAAAAACCTTTTAAATTTCCTAATATTTCACATTGTTTGAATTTTAATTCCTTGTAATAATATACCTAAATCATAAAATCTTATTAACTAACTATTTTCCTAAGGATCTTTCTTATCGATTGGTTAATATTTTTTGTTAATTAATTTTGTCAGTAGTTTCATATATTTGCAGCTTCGAAATTGATGCTGAAAGGGTAATTGAGAAAACCTCCGTTAGGTTATCTTAATATAATGCACAAATACTGTATTAATCGATTTCTCTACTAACTATTGAGACTACAAAATTTCCTAAAGTTATTAGAAATTACCATTTTTGTAAGATAAGTAGTTCACGATATTAACAGGTTTGAAAAGTATTGTTTTTGAGTCAAACTGCGCATAGACACGCCGTCTATGCACAGTTTGACTCAAAAACACGCTCATAACTAAGTCATTTGGCACATTGAAAAAAAAAAACATCAACCTCTTATTTGCTATTCTGAAATTGCAATTCACCACATTGCATTTTATTAAAAGAATCGACGAATTGTGAACTTAATTGTAAATTTAACGTTGGTATAGCGATGAACCATATCCGGTAATGGCATTCCGAGTCATTTAAATTTAAATCAAGTATGTTCACGATCAAATTGATTAAAAATCAGAATTGTAAGTACCGAGTTATTAGACTATCTTTTTGTTGCTCATTTCGCTCTTTTAATTTATAAACTTATCACTTGATTTCACATTAAAAACTTAAGGTGTACCGTACTACTCCAAAGTCGTAAGCTGTTTCTTCACGTGTCGTACACACCGCCGGGCGCTACTGGAAGTTCCCTAGGAGCTCACCAGAGGTGATCGGCAACGGACGTAGGAGAGGCCGGAACTTATAAAAAAACGTTTCGTACGCAAAGTAAACAGTCCTCGTATACTATACGCAAGGGTTTTACGAGGGTAAGGTACGTACATTTCATGTATTTCTCCGAAAGTCTTGCACCTGTAGCTTAAATTAAGCTGTAATCAATTAAATTATCTTGCGCGTGAACAAGTCGATTCGCTAAAAAAAGTTATCCAAAGTTCTAAACATTCTTGAGGCTTTAAACCTTTTTATAGTCATAATAAATCACGAAGTAAAAAACCGTTGAGTGAACTCCATTGCTGCGAAAGAATTCCTGCCATATTATCTCAGTAAAAAGTTTGTCATGAAAACTAATTTGAGGTAAGTAATGAAAAATTGTCCCACTTTTTATACCAGTGATCATTTAAGTAATACCCTAACTTCATTTATTAACATACACCTCGCAACATACCCGTAAGATTTATGAGATCAATTTGTATTTTTTATAGGTTTAAGTTTCTTAAAGTATTCTTTAAGTTAATGATTGGACTTGGATTTTTGCGGAGTGCGTGGCTCATATCCCTTTTAGGTTACCTAGAGGTAACCTGCGCTGCGCTGGGCATAAATCCAGGCCCAAACGCTCAATTGCAATACCGCAATTCCTTGTCCCGCACCGCGAACTAATTCAGAGTAACTAGTTCTTCTGTGTGGAAAAATCGAGCATTATCATTGACATTGACAAAATCATCGATGAACATCGATGGAGCCACGTTTAAAAAAAAAGAAGAAGTTAATGATTATCAATGTCACCCAGAACGTAAGTAGGTACTTAACCCACTTTTAAACTACTTGTAAAAGAGACGTGTACGTTCAACGAAACTTTTAATGATGGAACAAATTTAATACTTTTCTTACTTTTTGAGCCAGTACGTGCGGAACTGCCTTTACTGCTTCTCAGGGGATGTTAAAGAAAGGTTACCTAGTGGAACAAATAATTTCGTCCATACGGTTTTCTCAAAGAGGTAAAGCAGATAATGAGATACCATACGCTTTAGTCAGTGCATTAGATACTAATGCTCACCTTAGTTAATAAATGGGCGGTCCAATACTGAAATAATTTTTCATTTCTAGCCCGTAATACCTGAAATTATTGCGTTAAACCTAAACAAAACCCTTCAGCTTTATAATATTAGTATAGATTTCATAATTACATCTCAACACCGCAATTTCTATGCCTTATAAGCTCACCATCTTATCATTAGAATATCAGATTACAAAGCCGTATTTTCTAATATCGTGCCAGATACCGACACTCAGTGATTATTCTCGTTTGATAAGTGAGGATGATATTACACCTAATAAATATCTTCTTCGATACAAATTGGGCCTATAAAACACTTTATAGGTATAGTAAATAAAAGCTACTTCTAGTGACCAGTAAATGGAAAAATAGACTTTGTCAAAGACAGAAGAACTAATAGTAACTAATAGAAGAACATCCAGCGTAAAGCATTTAGGTCTACCAACATTTGTTTTCTTCGCTAAAAGTATTGCCTACCTAGTACATTTTATTGAAAATCCAAATATTATGGTGTAGTTGCGAAAGTTTCAATGTGTTATTTTGTTTGTTTGTCCATTAAGTTTTAACCACTGTACAGATTCAGACTTTTATTACCTAAAAGGATGGTCATGATCTTTTGATAAACGCGAACGGAGAAACCAATCACTTGGGCGGTGCAGGACGCATTATTTAGTTAATGACATGTCTGTTCTTACACAATGGGCGCACAGGATCCCAAATTCAACGACAGGTTTAAAAAAATCCTGGTTAGTGCTGAAACACTCGCATCTGGCAAAATGTGGGTGTCTTATCTCTCTTTCAGAGACAATCTTTTTACTCCAAGTTTCACCTATCGGACATCCGCGCATAGACAATAAATAGGCTTGGGAACTCTCATTGGCAGATTTCCAAATCCACCGATGAGATTCTCGGGACTGAAGTCTCACTCTCTCACTCTCTTCAGGGAAACAGAATGTCATCTGTTTTAGAATTTAGAAGAGCAAGCTGATATTCGTATCTTTAAATTTTACGTTACACGTAAGTGAATTATTAATCTCACCCATTACACTTTATAATTGCGTTACCCAGATGGAACACTGGCTCACAAAGCCCAAGAGAAAGCGGATATGCTCGCAGACCTCTTTGCGGCTAATTCCCGGGTGACGACCGTGGCCTGCAGCCCCCCGCCATCGCCAACTGTGGCTACACTATGCCTGACATTGTACTCAGGCAATGCGATGTACGGGCAGTGCTGCGATCACTCGACACGCGGAAAGCCAGTGGCCCTGACGGCATTCCGGCGGTGGTACTACGGAAATGCGCAGCTGAGTTGTCTCCTTTACTAACTCGTCTGTACCGCCTGTCTTACTCCACAGGAATCGTGCCGGAGGTCTGGAAAGAGGCGAACGTACAACCGATCCCCAAGAAAGGGGATCGGTCTGATCCGGGCAACTATCGACCCATAGCTGTCACCTCAGTCATCTGCAAGGTGTTTGAGCTCCTCATCAACAAGCAGCTCATGCGATATCTCGAAGATCACTCGCTACTAAATGATCGGCAATACGGCTTCAGGCCAAAACGATCAACGGGTGATCTTCTGGCATTCGTAACACATGTCTGGGGTGAGGCTATGGAAAGGCACGGCGAGTCCTTGGCGATTAGCCTGGACATCGCCAAAGCCTTCGATAGAGTCTGGCATGCTTCGCTCCTTTCCAAGCTTTCGTCATATGGTCTACCTCCTCAACTGTGCAGCTGGATGGCCAGCTTTCTGAACGAACGCCGAATGCGGGTCCTCTGCGATGGCCAGGCTTCTGCTTTTTGCAAGTGAATGCCGGGGTACCGCAGGGGTCCGTGCTGTCACCAACTCTCTTCCTTCTGCATATCAATGATATGCTATCCCTCGGGAGCATTCATTGCTGTGCTCTCTATAGTATTGTATGCTGTGAGAGTGGCCCACAATCGCTAGACGTCGTCACGACTTACCACCAGGCGGGCGGCGTCAATTTGGCGAACCCAATATAAAAAAATAATAATAATAATAATAATTCTAATTCTAATTATATTTTACTAAGTCAATGTTATCCTATCATAGTCTACAAGCTTTGGAGATATCTAAACATTTATGTTAAACTGGTTTAAAATAGGATTTATGTCAACTGCCTTTATTTAACTTTAATTAACTAAGGTTAAGTCTGGCTTAATTACTGTATCCGGTACGATATTGGATATTACTTTAAGGAAATTAAATGAGTAATTATAAGACGGCTTTCACAATTGAAGGATTAACATTGTTTCGAAGTTGTTCGGTGTGTGAAAGGCTGTTAAACAGATTAAAATAGGAAGTTTGGACCTATTATACCTATGTATGCTTTGAGGTCGTTACTTAAATGAAGTTTGTGTTTCAGCTACCTGTTTCGTATATACAGTTAATATTAATTATTGAGTACCGCATTTTTTTTATATTTATTTAGAAGATTTGGTACAAATTTAGTTGACGATCTCTAAAAGTATTTTTTTTTTCTTTGGGGAGCTTACGGCAAATTTTACAAAGTAGATCCAAATGTGGTCATGCCAATTATAAGCCTCGACATACAGTTACATACAACATAATTACCTGACTTAAATACATATGAATATTAAACATAAAGTAGGTAGTTTTAATTACCTAACTTAACTAGAGAAGAAGTTCGGTTACACTGGAAAGGAATCGTTTTATGTAGGTAGTGCTACAATTAAACAAATCAACCTGCTCATTGGGGTTCAATTTGTTGAAAAGACGTAGATAGTAGGGAGATAGTTACATAAAGCTTAATAACGTTTTGTTATACGAGTATAAAAGTATGAGCCTTTCAGATATTAAATGTACAGTATTGGTTTTATAGCGATATCAAACACACGTGGAAAATAAAATGTTTCAAGCGCTTCATATTTCAAATTAATTTCTTGATAAAAGATAGTTATGTCGTATTAAAACAGTTATTAAGTATTTGTATCGTACTCGTAGCTTTAATAAAGGTCTCTTGAATTAACCTCTATGCCCACTTGCATGTAGAGTACGTTAACACTCAAAAGTTCCTGGTCTGCATACACTCTATGAAAGCCCTCTCAAGGCTATAGAAGCCTCAAGTCTGTCAGAAGTGGCCAGAAGCTCCTTCGTTCTTCAGTAAAATATTACCTCAACATTTTGTTCCAATTGAAACCATACATAATGATGAACGATTAGAGACAAAATACCTTGACCAGTAGTTAGTTAGTAGTTCTAATTGAGAAGTAGGTAGACCATACTTGTGTTAACTAATAGTTGAGCGGAGAGCAACAAAGCAACTATACTAATTAATGTTTCCTATTGTCTTATAGTTTGTGTATATAAACCGAATTTCGGTTAGTCAAATGAAGCCACAATGTTCTGTTGACTTCGTTAATTTATGGTCTGTAAATTAGATATATTTAGTAAGTTCTAGGTAGTACGAGTAGGTACCTGCTTATGCACTATCATTATTTTTTGTTTGTGTAATACCTATGTTAGGAAACAAAACAGCAACCAAAATACAAAGTACCTAGGTATGTAATTTATGATTTCGATTGTCGGCACTTGGTGGAACATATAGTAATACTTACATTATGAAATAAACTCACTTGTACACATGCTCCACAATTTTGTGGAGCACGTGTTTGTACACATGCTTGCATGCGTGTGTACTTTATAATATATTACCTAGGTATGTATCTTATTGAAACTAAATTAAGGGATAGAATTTTAAATAGCCTGATGCTTTTATTTGAAGGTTCGGTAGGTATATGAATACAATGAAATATTAAAATTTATACCTCTAAACCAGCCTGTTTCCCGAGACATTATCATACGCCCACATTTCGCCGGTAGATACCTACCTTATGTCGGTCCCCTACGTAATATGGAGCCAGCCTATTACCGCTTGAGCGTAATAAATAAAATCAAATTGTACTTACCTTTATTTATTTTCATTCATATATCAATTCTCGATTGTATAAATTCATTTTGGAATCCAACGCGATCCTATCTACAGTGATTTACGTAAGCACACGGCCAAATTTCTGTTTCTAGAAACAGCTTTATGGCTTAATTTTTCATATTTTATGTGGCAGGGATATCTATGTGAAATAACTGTATTTCGCACAGTTGTATTAAAACACAGAAATCAAAATGGTTGTTGCGCAAACAATCTATCTTTATGTTTCATTATTTTATGTAAGTATGTGCCATCGTATATCACTTGATGAATTAAATCATTTATTTAGATAAATGATTTAATTCATCCTAAGATCGTATATCACTTAGATATCCAGCAGATGCTGTCATGGGTACCGTACTAATGAATAATGATAAATATTGGAGGGGCTCGTGGTCTAGTGGTAACCGACAATGTTAATACCTTGCAAAGGCTAAGCAACATCTAGTCTGGCCGGTCTTAGTATGAGTGACCATTTCTTGAAACATTGCAACCCCTCCGTGCCTCGGAGAGCACGTTAAGCCGTCGCTCGGTCCCGTTTGTGATACGAACATCTATGGCAGTCGCTAGGGGTAGTTTGAGCCTAAGTCAAAAATCTAATCGGTAATCGCTTGACGGAAAATATCGAAGTTCAGCCGAATCGCAGTTAAGACTGGAAAACCGACCCCAACTGAGTTGGGAAAAGGCTCCGTGGGTGATGATTACATAGTTAACTACCTAAACGATAAATCTTTCGTTATTTTGTAAGATTATGTTTACTATAAATTATTATTATCACCTTTGCCCAAGATTAACATAAGTTACAGTAACTTATTAATAGTTTTCATAATGCCTATAAGTATTTTTACTTTTTAGGGTTCCGTACCCAAAGGGTAAAACGGGAACCCTATTAATATGAATTCGCTGTCCATCCATCCGTCCGTCTGTCTTGCGCTGTATATCATAAACCGTAATAGTTAGAAAGTTAAAATTTTCTGTTGCCTCTATAACAACAAATACTAAAAACAGAATATAATAAACATTTAAGGGGGCTCCCATGCAACAAACGTATTTTTTTTACATTTTGGTATACGGAACCGTTTGTGCGTGACTGAGTCTGACTCGCACTGTTTTATTTTAAGGTGTATGCCAATATACATAGCCTATTTATGTGTAGGTAGACACTATGTAGGTTCTAGTGTGTATTATGTACCTAAATTACTAAAATACTTACTGCAATCAACAGTCCTGATCATCATTACATAGTATCAAAATAAAGTCGCTTCCGTTCCCTATGTATGCTTAGATCTTTAAAAATACGCAACGTATTTTAATGTAGTTTTCACAATGGATAGAGTGGTTTTCGAGGAAGGATTTGTGTATAAAATGTGTCAAGCAGGCGAAGCCGCGGTCGTCCACTAGTATGTTTTAAAATCAACACACTAAAGTTACACTTAGCAGATTTTCGAATACAACAATGAGATAACTTACAGTAAATGCATCTCCATTTATACAGTAAGTACTGCTCAAGTAAGTACCTGCATTTGATCTCCAGTTTCGGGATTTAGTATTTCAATTTTACACTATTTGTGCCCTTAGTGGTGGAGACCTTGGGCAGTTGGGGCTCCGAAGCCAAGAGCTTTGTCACGGAGTTAGACACTCGCTCTGGGTCTTTCCTGGTGCAAAGATTGTCCATTGCCATTTAGCGGGGCAATGATGCCAGCATTATGGGCACCTTTGCACCATGAACGACGCAGGACGGGTCCATATTGGCTCACCTAAAGTTCTTTACCCGAAATTGTTCTACGAGTACCTAATGATTTGTAATCCGAATGATCACTCTTCCTAAAATTGTTCAACCTAAAGTTTTCATTCATACTATTTGTAGTGCTACCGGCGATGTTCATAACACTCATGTTTCCGAAAATTGTAATTAATAATATCATCGATTTTAAAATATTTAAACTCTTACTGTTTTTTATCAAAACGCAAAAGGGATAAAAATCCCTAAACATAATTACCATAATATTTTCACTCATACTCAGAAAACATTTACCAAGTGTAATAAAAAATATATGTGGGTAGAAGATGACATTTATAGTTTTAATTTGAGGGTATGATTATTATTTGGGGGTATGCTTTACATAACGTACTAAGTTGTCTATTGCTAAGTTCATGTCGGTGTATTATCATTACGTGCATGTTTGTGTTAATGCTAATATGGAGGAAAATTATTTAAAATCATTTAAAACCAGTCGCGGAGGATTAAAATTAGATTAATAAATACATGGATTTATATATGAAAAAAAAAACCGCAAAACCAATAACTATAGGACCGATTCGGTTGTGGTCACAGTTCTAACCTAACCTAAAGTTACGCAAAATTAATGTATATAATACTGATTATGAATAAAAAGACATCTAAACAAAAAAGATATGACTTTGAATAATAGTGTAAAAGATGGTTGAAAAAAGGTTGAAAAAATATAGGAAAACAAATAAAAATATAATAGATGTTTATTGCTACTGTCATTATGAAGTTGAATGCTTCGAAATTATGAACATTAGAGACAGAGTAGTTAGGAATTGTGATTGTTAGGATGAAAATTGTTAGGAAAAACATTTTCGGATTTCCAATTATCGGAGTTGAAAATTTAGGTGAACTTTGGCGCACCCATGCAGCACGTAGGTAAGGTGATTTATGACTTTTTTATTTCTGACATACCTATTAATTGTTTATTTTTGTATATTATTATTTATTAATAATTTTGTAATTTTGTTTGTGACATGTACCTTGACACTTAATTTGTATTATGAAATAAAATACTATTTTACACTACATACAGCTATTAAAATGCTTTAACTAATCTAATTTTAGTTGTAAATAATATATTTGCTTTTACCATCCAAAAGTCGTCGCTCACATTGTTACTGAATTGACTTAGATAAACCTTTATATAGATCCTTATGTACAATTAGAATCATACTTAATAGCTTACTAGATTGAACATGATGTAGTCTTGACTCGTATTGAACCGAACCCCCGTATTTTAAAAAGTATATACCTACTTACATTTGAAAATGTCGGATACCAAATTTACAGCTTAATCGCCTTTCTGCTTGGCCTGTTTCAAGTCTTCGTTAAATTTATTCGTGTGCTCCAAGCAGCAGTAGAATTACGTAAAGAATTTTCCTATGTACATTCAAGATAACGACAAGAATACATTTCACTCGTACCCAGGCTTTTAGACGTTCGAAATGTTTCTTGTTTCAGGTTCTCGAGATAAGTAACTTGTACAACAATACAGACAAATGGAGTAAAATGTTCATAAAATGCTTCATTTTACGATTATTAATTCTGTTCAATGTGTACCTACATGTACAATTTTATTGAACTGTATTTACTTATACATTAACTTTAATAAAACGAAACTACAATGCCTTAGGTTTTCAATGAGATTTGTTTCTTATTTAATCACTCGTCAACCGTTAAACATATTAGCATGAAAAATTGCACATAGATATAATGACGTGTGCTCGTCGCTATTAAAAACAAGAAAACAATTGTACACTTAAAAAGAAAACAGCTTTAACATAGTACCAATTTGGTTCGGCTATAAATTAAACGTAAAGTACCAATTATAAGGGTCAATTCGGCTAATTCTAGAACTCGCGAGATCTAATACTAAGTACTCGTGTGATATAGTGGGGAATACAACGCAGGCGACTGAGACTTGCGACTCAGTTGTACGTTTAGGGTGACCACCTTATGACTAGTCCGTTTACATAGTTAAATTTGGTAAGATCCTGCAACAAGTTATAAATATTATGTAAATGTGTATCTTTATTTGACGACGATTCTCATGGTTAATGAACACTATTTATCCAAGTACAATCTAACTATTATCTAATTTACCTAAACTAAATCACACTGAATTACATTTTCCTATACATATTTTTCTAGAAAGTTGTGAATTTATGAAAATCCAGCATAAAGGTTTTATATACCTTACACAAGTAAAAGTAATAAGTACAGATTCAATGTTAAAAACAATCTTAAAACAAAATGATTCATCATTCACCGAGCCTTTTCCCAACTCAGTTGGGGTCGGCCTTCCAGTCTAACTGCGATTCGGCTGAACTTCGATATTTTCCGTGAAGCGACTGCCATCTGACCGTCACAACCCATGGGCGATATCGAAGTTCTGTAGTTAGACCGCGAGGATTTTTGATTTAGGGCTCCAACTACCTCTAATGACTGCCATAGATGTTAGTATGACAACCGGGACCGACGGCTTAACGTGCTCTCCGAGGCACGGAGGGCTCTCAATGTCTTAAGAAATGGTCACCCATCCTAAGACCGGCCTGAGTCGATGTTGCTTAACCTTTGCAATGTGTTAACATTGTCGGTTACCACTAGACCACGAGCCCCTCCACAAAACAAAATGATTAAAACCATTAAAATATTATTTTTAACTCACTTCGGAGTTTCGGAACTCGTTCCATAGATGAAATGTGCACATGGTTGATTTGAGTGAAATCAACTCCACATTACTGAAACTCAAACATTCTACTTGTGCACAGAATTGTGCTTGCAAATATCGACATCGTTGTTTGCTCAAGTACCTCCTATGAACAGTGACTTATTCAGTGATTTCTACGGCCGTGCCTTTTGTCCTATTTCGGTTATGATTATTACGTAACCTGTTTAACATGTTAAAGGAGAACATAATCTAAGGTCTAATGTTTATTTTAACATTTTGGACTTTGAGTTTTTTGTGTGTTATATTTTCTGAACCTTAACTTGTAATTTGATTTAGGTAAATACTATGAAGATTATTTTCTTTAATCGTTACATTACATTTAAAGCAACCAAAGCCTAGAGGCTCTTGCGGTCTATTAGATAGTCGGCTCGACTTAGTACACATACTAAGTAAGCCTAGTTTCTACTGTGTTGTAACTAGATAACAGACATAATTCTAAAACATTGTGTACTTCGTAGTAAAGTCTGGTACAATTGCAAATTAATTACCCTAACGACATCTGAGACATCTGCTATGCAAGTGGGATGCTAGGATGCTACCACATCCGATCCCTCACTCACTCCAAGTCGCTGCTAGACTCGCTCATCGCGCGACCTACGGCCCCCTCATGAAATGGGACTACTCCGTTGCCAAGGGTGCACTGGCTCCTCAACTACCGTCAAAGCCCACGGTGGCCGACATCCGCACCCAAAGGTATCTGGTTTTATACCCCGGATTGGCACAAATATATGTACGGACCGCAAATCTTGTAATGGAGTTTATGTTCTGAAGAGCTCTTCAAACTGATCCCACCCTTCCGAACCCGAACAACGCCGGGCAAAGATGTCACTCTCACGTTGTGGAAACCATCTTCGCGAGAACCGAGCGTTTTAAACGTTCGTTTCTCTGCCGAACGATGGTGGCCTGAAACGCTCTGCCTGTGCACGTGTTTCCTCCCACATATAAGTGGGATGAGCACAGTATAACTATTACCAAAAAGGCCAACTCAATGTTGTACATGATTAGAAAAACATTTTATGTCATGACCAGAGAATTGTTTCTCAACATCTACAAAACATACCTAAGACCTCTGCTAGAATACGCCTTCCAAATTTGGAGCCCGTATTTCAAAAAAGACATTTTACTGCTAGAAAGGGTCCAAAGAGGAGCAACTAAAATGGTGACATCTATGAAAAATATGTCTTACGAGGAACGCCTTCGAGAACTAAACCTGAGCACACTAGAACAGAGAAGGGCGAGAGGAGACCTCATTGAAACATATAAAATACTTAACAAGCACTACAACATACCAAATATCGAAAACATGTTTACCATGAACTCAAACAAACAACTCAGAGGCCACTCCATGAAATTATGCAAGCCTGGGTGTAACAGCAACCCTATGTATCACTTTTTGCCAAACCGTGTCGTGAATATGTGGAACTCCTTACCCGAAAGTGTGATAAGTGCACCTAATACAAACATTTTTAAAAATAGATTGGACATACATCTGTCAAACTAAAAACACAAGTGCAGTGATATACACGCATCAGCTCTAGCTGCTAGTGTATCATATGATAATAATAATAATAATAAAACAACAACGTCCCACTGATGATGATTTATTGGATACCGGGGTTACAAATGTAAGTACCCATTGCAATGTACAATTAGGGAGCGCTTTGGAATGTGCACTGAGGGAATATCGAAACGTAACACCTACTGAAAGACCTCGTCTACCGTGTTTGCCTACGCATAAGAAAAATATAGCCCTAATGTGTGCTCTGGATTCACTACTGTCAGACCATTTTAACAGTAGTGAAAATCTCGGTGATACACATTCGATTCTGTACTGTGGGGCTGTTGCGGCATGTCGAGTAGCAAATATTAAGCTTTTATCAAATCATAAAGCTACTCGACCGAAATTTGTTACACCAGCTTCCTATGATTGAACGTCGTATTGCCGAGACCAGGGCACTCATTGGGAAACTTATTTGCTTCAGGTCGGGCAATACTCGCCCTAGAGTGATGCGCTTTGTGAACCGGGCATTCTTGGGGACTAATATTAGATCCCAAGAATTTGCTTTTTGAGGTCACAGAGCGCATTGACTACCTGAAGCAGAAAGTATATGCGTGGGCAAATCGTATAAAAATATATAAAAAAAGGGTAGACCGGTATTCCCAAAACTGCATGTTCCAAAGAGATGAGAGATGGGTCTACAGAGATTGGGAGCGATCTGATTCAAGTGTGATTGGCGAGCGCCGACCAGATGATGATGCCACCATTGCATTCTGGAGTGGCATCTGGTCGGCTCCTGTCAGCCACACAGAGGATGATTGGATGCGGGATGTTAATCGTCTGTGTGAACCGATACAAACTATGGAACCATTAAATTTAATAGATAGTGATGTCACCAACGCAGTCCGTCTATTACCGAACTGGAAATCAGCAGGTCCAGACGGACTGCACAATTTTTGGATAAAATGGTTCCGAAGTTCACACGGACGGTTGGCAGCTCAATTCCAATCATGTTTGGAATCAGGATCGCTTCCCGATTTTCTAACTACTGGTATGACCCATCTCTTATACAAATCTGGTAGTGCCATAGAGCCTAAAAATTATAAACCAATTACATGCCTACCAACGGTCTATAAGCTTCTCACATCTATTTTGAGACAAAAAATAACGCATCACATAACTGACAACAACATCATGTCAATCTCTCAAAATGGATGTAGAAGTGGGGCTCGTGGCACTAAAGAGCTCCTAATTATGGATATGGTTACTAGCCAACAGGTACGCCGTAATGGCAAGGATCTGGCGACATGCTGGATAGATTACAAGAAGGCCTATGACTCTGTGCCTCATTCATGGCTTAGGAGGGTGCTGGTGTTGTATAAGATTGATGCAACTCTATGTGCCTTCTTAGAGGCATGCATGGGGCAATGGAAGACCGTCTTGTGCTATTCAGGATGCCGACAGACTTGTGGTAATGGTGGACCGATAAAGATCGAGCGTGGTATATTTCAGGGCGATAGTCTGAGTCTGTTATGGTTTTGTCTGGCCCTGAATCCTCTCAGCGCTTTACTGGAGAATTCAGGTCTAGGGTACCGGTTGCGGAAAGATGGCCAGGTTTTGTCTCACCTTCTTTACATGGATGATTTAAAATTACTTGCCCCAAACAGTCACCAACTGATGGAATTACTAAAGGTAACAGAAACCTTTAGTAATTCTATCAGAATGGAATTTGGCGTAGACAAATGTGCAAGCATGCATGTGAAGAAGGGTGGGATAGTGGATTCCGAAAGAATACAACTTTCGGATTCCACCCAACTTCGGTCCCTTTCGGCAACCGATACTTAAAAATATCTGGGTATGTCACAAGCGTTAGGCATTTCAGAGACTGACATGAAACAATTATTGAGGGAACGCTTCTTTGGCCGCCTGAAAAAAGTTCTTAAGAGTCTTTTATCGGGCGGTAACAAGGTGCGAGCCTACAATAGTTGGGTCCTGCCAGTTTTAGTGTACTCGTTTGGCATACTCAGATGGACTCAGACAGAACTTGACGCCCTGGATAGAAAAGTCCGTACGCTACTCACTACATACCGAATGCATCATCCGCGTTCATCTGTAATGAGGTCGTACATACCACGGAAGTGTGGGGGCCGAGGCTTTCTTAATGCTAAAACCCTTCACAACCGTGAGGTGTGCAATCTTAGGGAATACTTCCTGCGGGTGGAGAGGATTTGCATCGTGATGTTGCTGCAGTAGACAACGGATTTACCCCGCTCGGTTTGGCTAAAGAGAACTGGCGCAAACCTATAATACTAAGTACCAATGACCGCATGGATGAATGGAAGAGTAAAGAGTTACATGGACGTTTCTATCAGGCCCTACATGGACCTGATATTGATTTAAAATCATCAGTATCCTGGCTACGATTCGGTAATCTATTTGGAGAAACCGAAGGGTTTGTCTTTGCAATTATGGACGAAGTTGTCATGACTAAAAATTACCGGAGGTATATTCTGAAGGATGGTACGGTTGACATATGTCGGGCGTGCCACCGTCCTGGAGAGTCCCTTAGACATATTGTCTCTGGTTGTTCTAGTTTGGCTAACGGCGAGTATTTGCATAGGCATAACCAAGTAGCTAGGATTGTCCATCAACAACTTGCTCTGAAATACAAACTCGTGGATTCAGAAGTTCCATATTACAAGTATGTGCCCGACCCAGTTCTCGAAAATGATCATATCACATTGTACTGGGACCGATCTATTATCACTGACAAGACTATTGTTGCAAATAGGCCTGATATAGTGGTAGTAGATCGGTTAGAGCGCCGTGCAATAATAGTTGATATTACTATTCCGCATGACGGCAATCTCGTGAAAGCCGAAAAAGACAAACAAGTAAAGTACTTGGATTTGTCCCACGAGATTGTCGACATGCTGCTCAGCTGTTATTGTACCGATAGTCGTTTCCGTGCATGGACTGATCGCCAAGAGCCTCGACCAACACCTACAGAGGCTCTCGTTAGACGGTTGGATTAAGGGCCTGATGCAGAAGGCAGTGTTGCTCGATACGGCACGCATCGTGAGGAAATTCCTCTTTCTGGAGCCCTAACCACGATGCCGGTGGGTCACTATTTTTTATATTTTTAAATATATTTGTATTTTTTATAGATTTATTTAAAAATGTATTAAATATGTAATTAAGTTAAATAAAGGAAATAATAATAATAATGGCAACTCTGGACATCTGTACATACGTCATTTTCATCAATAAAACATTTTAATATTTTTATCTAAAATATCTTGCCTCAATTTATAAAATTCATACAGATTTCATAATAATATTACCAAAAAGTCCATAATATATTATATTCCATAATTTATTACAAGAATCACAAGAATAATAATAAAGTCTACAATTATGAAGTGAAGCTTTGGCAAACGTCAACCGTCAACCATCAAAATAGCAATAATTATGTTTCGTTAAAATAAACAGGATGAATGATGAATTTGGAAAAAGATGCTAACAAGAGCCAGGAGTAAGAATGCACAGCTAACACCCCCGGACTCATCACTTAGCTCCGCCTCGCAAACGCCGAACCACACACCTGCGACACAAGTGTTTGCTGAGGCGTCGAGCTCATCGTCAAGTGATGAGTATTTTTCCCCGCCGACGTCGCCAACACCTGTACGTCGGCGAGGGAGAGGCCGGCCTCCGAGCAGTTTGGGGCCCCGAAGCCTACCGGTTTCGAGTAGGGTCCCCACTACCGGTGGTATTGTGCACCGCATGCGATGGACTTCATCCATCAATGAAAACGTCATGCGGGCATATTATGAGGCTACAGATGGGGAAACCAACCTGACTGCGTACCGTTCAAGGATGCTCCCTTTGTTTCAGGCTCTTGAACCAGCAATAACCGTTGCCGTCCAACGACTATCGGATCAAGTGCGGGCTATCCAACGATGTAAGTTGTTGGATCAATCTGTGCTTGATCGACTACGCCTGGAAGTATTATCTACTCGTACAGCTCCAGTGTCAACGAGAGCACCGTCACCTGAGATACAGACGGTTGCAACAAGTGCAATCTTAGCCGAGCCCGCACTCGACGCGGGAGATGACACGAGTGATATATCTATCCAGGTAAGCGAGCAAATAAGGAGTACTTTGGAGGATGCGATCTCACAGTATAGGTTAACACCTAACTCTAGACCACGGCTACCACGCTTGCCCATGCATAATCGAAATCTGACGTTGATGGGAGCCCTGAATGCATTGCTAGCTCCGTATTTACGGACTAGCAATGATTTGCTCGATACTCACTCGATACTTTACTGTGGAGCTATTGCCGCTTGTCGTGTTGCACGCGTTAAGTTCCCCGAAGTTAACCGTGCACCACGACCGGATGGTGTTCCCGTATCGCAGGCACGAATCGAGCGACGTACGGCACATTTAGGACTCTCATTGCAAAGCTTATCTGTTTCAGTCGGAGAAATAACCGTCCCCGGGTCATGCGTTTCGTGACACGGGCATTTTCTGGGACTGGTATTGGCAGCAATACGTAGCTATTGTCACGAAACGTATTGACTTTCTGAAACAGAAAGTGTATGCATGGGCGGGCCGTATCCGGCGTTACAGAGAGCGTGTGGACAGATATTGGCAGAATCGTATCTTCCAAAGTGATCAAAGGAAGGCGTATCGAGAGTGGGAGGGAACTAGACAACGTTTGAGCGACGGGAAGCTGCCAGATTCTCACGCCATGAATAAATTTTGGCGTGACATATGGTCGGTGCCCGTCGAACATTCGGAGGGCGACTGGATCCGTGTCGTCGAGCGTGAATGCAATACTATTGAACCCATGGAGTCTATCACCATAGACTCCGAAGACGTTAGTTGTGCAATTCGCACGGCCCCGAACTGGAAAAGTCCTGGGCCGGATGGATTGCACAACTTTTGGATAAAGTGGGTTCAGAGCTCGCATGAACGCTTGGCTACACAGTATCAAGAAGCCCTCGAGTCTGGTTCCTTACCCGTTTTTATGACCACTGGCATCACCTTCCTGCTCCATAAATCAGGTAGTACCACGGAACCTAAAAACTATAGACCTATCACTTGCTTACCTACCATCTACAAGCTCCTTACATCTATTCTGAGAGGTAAATTAAATTCAAATATAATATCGAACAACATTTTAGATAGCGCTCAGAATGGATGTAGGGCTGGGTCACGTGGTACTAAGGAGCTACTCCTTATTGACATGGTCATTAGCCAACAGGTCAAGCGGAGTAGGGGCGCCCTCTCTACTGCCTGGATTGACTACAAGAAGGCCTATGATTCGGTGCCTCATTCATGGCTGAGGAGGATTTTAGAGTTGTATAAAATTAATCCGACTCTTAAATCCTTCTTAGTCTCGTGTATGCGGCAGTGGACCACAGTCCTTCGTCAACCAGGTAGTGGTGGGTTCGCCTCTGATCCGCAAGGCTTGATAAGGATCGAGCGTGGTATATTCCAGGGCGACAGTTTGAGTCCATTGTGGTTTTGTTTAGCACTGAATCCACTTAGCACATTGCTGAAGGATTCAGGGCTAGGCTATCGGTTTCGTAGAGGGGGTGAGGTTATTTCTCACCTGATGTATATGGATGATCTCAACTGTTCACACTGAAGCACCAAGATTTAGTGGCATTATTAAAAACTACGGAAGTTTTTAGTAATGCCATTAAGATGGAGTTCGGTGTTGAAAACTGTGCGGTTTTACATGTACAGCAGGGGAAGGTTGTAAATTCACCGAATTTACAACTTTCTGAGATAATAACTCTCAGATCTCTCACCGAGACCGAAACATACAGATACCTAGGTATGTCAGAGTCATTGGTATACCCAATGACTCTGACATACCTAGGTATCTGTAGAGCGGTAGAGGATATTAAGAAATCGGTGAAAGAACGTTTTTTTGGCCGCCTGACAAAAGTTCTTAACAGTTCTTTGTCCGGTGGTAACAAAATGCGGGCTTTCAACGGTTGGGTGATACCTTTATTGTTATACTCCTTTGGTATACTTAGGTGGACTCAAACGGAACTCGACGCCCTGGATAGGCGAGTCCGTCAACAACTGACATCGCATCGAATGTTACACCCACGATCTTCTGTCATGAGACTGTACACTCCGCGGAAGTGGGGGGGTCGAGGCTTTTTGAATGCCAAGAACCGCCACAACCGTGAAGTGTGCAGTCTGAGAGATTACTTTCTACAGAACGGGTGTGACATTCATTGCGATGTTGTGAAGGTTGACAAGGGCCTGACACATCTTTCTATGGCTAACGAGAACTGGCGTAAACCAAAGGTGTTAAGTACTGCAGACCGTAAGGACGTATGGAAGAGCAAGGAGCTACACGGGCGGTTCTACCGAGTCTTAACAGGACTCGATGTAGACCTGCTCGCTTCGGTGAACTGACTGCGTTTTGGGGACCTCTTTGGGGAAACTGAAGGTTTTGCCTGTGCAATTGCAGATGAGGTTATTAAGACGAACAACTATAGGAAATACATCATGAAGAACGGTACGGTCGACATTTGTCGAGCATGCCACCGTCCTGGTGAATCACTTCGCCATATTATTTCCGGTTGTTCGTATCTTGCTAACACCGAGTACTTGCATAGGCACAATCAAGTAGCCAGGATCATCCACCAGCAACTTTCTCTTCAATATGGCCTTATTGAGTTTGAAGTACCGTACTATAAGTACACATCAGTGCCAGTTCTTGAGAATGGTCGTGCATTGCTCTACTGGGACCGATCAATCATCACGGACAGGACTATTGTTGCCAATAGGCCCGATATCGTGTTGGTTGATCGGACCCAGCGTCGGGCAGTGCTCGTCGATATCGCCGTCCCGCATGACGAAAATCTCGTAAAGGCAGAGAAGGACAAACTTAGTAAGTACCTTGATCTGTCCTTCGAGATAACCGCCATGTGGGACGTAGACTCGACGATCATTGTCCCGGTGGTCGTTTCGGCAAACGGATTAATAGCGAAGAGTCTCGATCAACATCTCAAGAGTCTCTCGTTAGATTGCTGGATCAAGAGTCAGATTCAGAAGGCTGTTATCCTCGACACGTGCCGTATTGTTAGGAGGTTTCTCAGTCTGTAGCCTCCACCGCCGGTAGTTTAAGTCCTACTCCGCTACTGGTGGGTCACTATTTTTTATATTTTTAAATGTATTTGTTTCTTTTTTTTATAAATGTATTTAAAAATGTACATATGAAATAAGAATAGTAATGAATAAACGAAATAATAATAATATAACCCTGGGTTCTTAAAGCGAAGCGTGAAGAGGCAGATTACTAGGTCATCAAGTTGAGGGCCACTCTCTATAGTATTTCTGTGTCGCCCACAATCGCCAGACGTCGCCACAGCTTACCATCAGGCAGGCGGCGTCAATTTGTCGACGTAAATATAAAAAAAATGTTTTGCGTGTTTGTATGTAATAATAATATACCTATTAGCTTTTGTATCAGTTTCTTGTTCTCATAGCACAAGTTCTCCACAACTTAAACTAGTTTATGTTATGCATAAATGTCCCAACTCCTAACATTGTTATTATTTTACAGTACCTAAATACCTACTTGTGTTTTCATTTCGCAAACGTTAACCAATTTTCTACTGTACAAAAAATGTTGTACACATTTCAGCTTGTAACACCGTGAAAATATTATTTCCGATTGTTACTTTTATATATTTTACTTCGCTTCCCGCCTTTCTCTGTGGGTAATCGTGCGCGTTTAATAAAATTATCCCTTATTTCGTTCTTGTACCAAAAACATCTATTACGAGGTCACATTCCAGATATTCACATTTTTATAAATGACAGCTTAATATCGCTGTTATACATGGAGCAACACGGTCGTCGTCTATTATAGGACCAAATAAGGACCATCGACCTCCATGACCGGGGCCTGAGGACGGCGGGATAGCCACCCGCCGTCCTTACAGAAGCAGGCTAGAAGGGTTGCGTGCTGCGGGGCCTTTGCCTCACATCACGCAACCAAATTCATTCACCGACGCGGGATGAAACCCAACCCCAACGACGCGGGATTTTCTTTCCGACCAAACCACCGAAGAGGCCACACTGGTGGCCAAAGTCCGCCTGGCCCCACTGGAAATGCCTTCAGTGTCACCAGAGACACCCGCAGCAATGGACATGGGAGCGGCCGCGGTTTTAAATTTGTGTTTGTGTGAATTTTTCAATTGAGGTATTTGTTTATATTAATATAATTATGAAGTCTTCCTTCTGTGTAAGACTGTGGACACATTGGACGTGATTAAGTGCGTAATAGTGCTGACTATACAACAAAATGATTAATAATAAACACAAAAAGGTTCATTCTGGTATGTAAATATGCGGGTGTTCACTCTTGTTTTATCAATATAGGTGCTCGTTTTGATCGCAATGATTGGAATTCCAAATTAACTACCGAGGCCAAACTTAATGAGACTAACAGTTTTAACAAACTTTTGTGTTTTTACACTCTGTTACCAATTTACCTTACTTCTTGAGTCCTAATTTACTAGGTACAATGAACACTCAATAAACATGTTGCGTAGCGATTGAAGAGTCGGTAGGTACGTTAGGTTTTAGAATAAGATTTAGGAAGGTTGTGAAAGCATATATAGATCATTTCCTAACGACACATAGAATACTTTTATCCCGGTAACGTGTTACCGTGGGAATCGAGACCGATACACTAAATGTTCTATCACGGAATTTCATTACAAATTCTAACGTAGGTAGTACTATATACTATACTGTGGCGAGTTTTCGGGCGACGCTAAGGGACGAGAGTGAGTTTCAGCACTTATATTTTTTAGGGTTCCGTAGTATAAGTCTCTGAACCCTTATAGTTTCGTTATAACCGTCCGTACTCGGCTTTCCTCTCAAACGGTTAGTGCTAGAAAGATGAAATTTTGCATAAATTTGTGTATTTACTATTCCGACAAAGTGCTAAAATAAAATTATGAAAAAAAAATTTTTTTCCTGGGCTACCTGTGTAGGGTACAAGTAAAGTGGTATTTTTTTATTAGATACTTAGGTATTTTAAAATATTGGTAACCTACCAATATTTTAAGACTTTTTGCTAAGACTTTTTTTTTAATTTAGGTGTTTGCGAGATATTCAACTTTAAACCGCATTTTGTTGTTGAAACAACGTCCCCTCCCTCTCAAATCTAAACGGCTAGCTCGAAGAATCTGAAAAAATCATGATGGTAGTCCATATAATGAACTTTGTAGGAAAACTATAACGGACCAGATAACTTTGTTAATTTAGGAGTTAAAGAGCCTATAATACTAAAATGGGTAACTACGGAACCCTATATAATGCGTGGCCCGACACACACTTGACCGGTTTTTTCGTTAATATTGTTTACAAATACTAAAAACTTAACTCGGAATTCGCCGCTCTACGCCGAATATTTTCCTCGCGAGACGTAATGTGTGACTGTTTTCAGGTCGATATAACACAGTTAAGCTATTTAGCGTAATTTAATCTGTGAATCGTAATTGTGATTACAATATCTCTTTGTGGACTTAATCTAAATTTACATACGTAGGTATTAGCTATTACCTATTATGATACAAATCTATGTGCCAGGAGGGAGGTTTTCATTTAAGGTGAACATCTGAAAATTCAACAATAGCCCATTTAATCATTCATTATTAAACATCATTAATTTAAAGTAGAGAAAAAGCCCTCGAGTTAATATTGATTCATTGTGTTTTAGAATACAAAAGTGAAATTATTATTCTGATCTTTAGATGTCAAATACATTTGCTTGACGCTTCATCGAACATGCTGAATACGAAAGCTTTTTCGAAATACTTATGTACGTTCAACTATATGAATGGATAAAATACCTCAAAGTATTTACACGATGTCTGTATTATGAGTTATGGTTCATCTGATTCGATTTTCAATATTTTCGGGTGGGATGTTTACTTTTCTGAGCACATTTCTTTGAAGGGTGATTGGGTACTTTTGATTCAGAATCAATTTGGAATCGAAGCTCGAACGGACTTTACCACTGGTGAGTCCCGGGAACTTTCCCAACTAAGATGAATCATCATAATTTATTTATAATATCCTCTAAAATTCAATGCTCTAAAGCTTTTACATTATTTTCAAACAACGGACGTAGAACAGTACTGTAAATTTGTGAATAAATGTTTGCTATGCTATCGCCAAAGCTACTTTGTCACCACGCCAAGATATCGAAAGAGCACATACAAACAGTAAGGCATTTCATGATATTGAGGACTTGCGAGTGTAATATGAATATTTAGGTGCCTTGTGGTTGCAGATAAAATGTTGTTGTTTCGTATTTAAATATATTGGTCCGATGGTCTAGAGTCTAAATTCTAGAGTAGAAGTTAAACTGAAAGAGTTTTAGTTTCATGCACATAAAAGCGATAAATACAGTAGGTAACCATTTTACATAAATAATTGGGCACAAGAAAATGATATCATTATAAGTATTATTGTAACAATAAATTATTTTGTGAAATAAATTAGCATCAGTTAAACGTTGAACGTTGACTTAGCAGTTAATTAATATTTACCAAGTTACATAGTGGTTTGATACCTACGTTGTTGTATGAGATTGTATTTGGTTTGTTTATGTTCACAGATCTGTAAAATGCGTATTGTTATTAATTGTTGGAATGATAATGTATCATACTTTCACAGATTTTGGAAATCTTCACCACTAATTTTGTTTATTCCAGTCACAATAATACTCGTAATACAGTATTCATTAATTGTTCATATTACTGCAATGTGCAGTACCGTGTAGTACAGTGCGTATAGTTCCATTACCATCATTAATAAATCAGTTTTCAGAAAGGTGACACGGGTTTTACTGTTTTTGTTCTTAATAAAAATTAATGCATTTGGATAAATTGTATGACTACACGAAAGTTATCTTAATGATAAATTCAATTTGAAAATTTTACTGAAAAAGCTCGTTAATTTATCTTAATAAAACAATGAGCACCTGGTTGTATGTTTAACTTATTTTTACGGATATCTGACTGCAATCGCACTCTATTACACCTGAGATTTGAGTGCTGAAACAACTCCTTGGTGCCAAAGTACTGAAGTTGGTCCTGATCGTGGTGGTCTAGTTCAACCTGCTCTTTGTGCTAAATCTGGTCCCGATCTTGCCGCTTGAAAGCCTGACCACTAAAGTATGCCTCGACATCAGTAGTATGTAGTGACAAGGACCTCATGCCGCAGTGCGCTACGGCCGGCATCCCGCCGGTGATCCCCTGGTGCGTTCTACAATGCCGTATCTATTTTGATGTTGTGGAATCAATTTAAAACAAAAAATCTGTGTCGTATTCCTACCAGATAAGTTTGAATGCCCTTTGGTAAAAATCTAATCCTTTACCGTTCCGTTCCGGTGTGTAGAGGGCTTTATTGTCTGCAAAATTAAAGTACCTCAACCAAGGTCTCTGTTTCTTATATTATCATAAGGAATGTTAATTTTTAAGAACGCAAACTGTTAGCTTCATCATTAGTATAATTTAAAATCTCATAAAATATTCATTTTGAAGAAACTGGAAGCATTGCGAAATCAGAAGTATCTTACATTCAACCTTCTTAAAAGTACTTAGCTGAGGCTGTAATAAACCGCTTATGTAACAAAGGCTTTGTATTTAGACACAAATATAAGTAGGCAGGTAAAGTAGGTACAATCATTTAAAAAAAAGAAAAGTTAAAGCCGATAGTTTGAAGATTCCCCGGGTCGGAACAAATAATTGTAAGATTTGCAGATTTTTGTAGCAGAGTTTGGGATCTACCGTGCATAATTTGTATGATATTTCGTTATGACGTAGCGAGATAGGTAGTTTAGTTTTAAAAATAATTAGCAAGTACCTAGAAGTTAGGTGTAATTATTATAAAAAAAAAACGAAATTAAAAACATCGAATTCCTGAACGCATTGTATTGTATAGGGCGTCAATGTCATAAAAATGTCCTCTTATAGGTAATTTGTTTAGACCACATTCTCGTCTCGGACTTGATCTGTACGACTCTAGAACTAGAACTCGGACAATGCCAACGATACAAGAAAACCATTTCAGTTATACAAAATATACTGACTATTGAGTAATAAAATCTTGTCAATATTTTGCCCCTTCTTTTCTTCTGCTGCCTTTTGTTTGATTTCACGATTCCCACCGGAGTCTGTAAGTTTTATATATCAACGCAAACTTGCGAGAAACAATAGGTACAAGTGTTTCGAGCAATATTTGTCGTGACTGCCGCTCCGCGTCAAGGTTTTTATAAAGTCAGAAAATCTGTATGAGAAGAGACATGAAAATAGTCTTGAGTTTAATTTTTCGCGCTGTTCATCACTCAAATTCAGTTATTCAACTGCACCTGCTTGGTTTTTTGATCCAAAAAGAGGCATTTAATGCAGGTTTCGAAAAGCCCAGCTCAGTAGCTAAGCTAAAAAGTAATATATTACTGGGTGGGAGTGACAGTTCGCTATGACAATAAGTCCAACAAACAATTAATATTGTAGCTATGTAATATACAAATTTTTAAGATCGATTTCAATCCAATAGTTTAAATTTTAAAAACAAATACTAAACAGATATAATAATTTTTGGCATTTTTGGCCCCAAAATACCGAATTGGAAGACCCCTAAAAGTTTTTATATATAATTATTGTACTGACCACTTGGTGCGCGAGTTCAACTCGCACGTGGCCGGTTTTTTTTAACAATACCTAGTTATGTACTCATTAAAACAATTCCTTGTCGACTTGCAAATTGAGGACAATTTCATGAGAATGTAGTTACCTAAATCTAATTTAACATGAACCATGAACCATGAAGTTAGGTTTTATGTAAAATTACTTAAAACATGTCATCCAAAAACGGACATACATTTTATAGGCTTAAAAAATTCACTTACGCTATTTTTGTGGCCCAAGTGTCATAAGAGGGAATATTTTTGGTGAAACCGTACGAAGACAAATGGGTGTCTTATTACGATCGCTTGGCTACATTACAATCTTCGTGACGCCTTATGATGCCTTAATAGTGCCTTCTAATAAAGCCGCGACGTTGCTGACGATTAGTGTACTGTGGTTGGGGTGAAATTAATATTCTCTTGTAGCTTTGTTTGTGTCGACTTTTAAATGATATTGTAACCAGCTGAATGTAGATCGGCAGTAAAATATCAAAGACTGTCAATGTTATAGCAATTACTTCAAAGCACAAATACTCTAATAATCTGCTGTACTTATTTAAAGTATAGCTAAATATGTTATAAAAGAAAAGGATGAATTGTTCCACGCTTCATTTATCATACATTATTGACTTTAACTGGACAATTATATCGAAAATTTCGTTGCTGCTGCACCTAATAGTTCCAAGGGAACCATAAAAGTTAAATCATGTATGAAGCGAGAGATATCAAACGTTTATACTAGCGGACACCAGTGACTTGTCCGTGTGGTGCTCGTGGTGATATTATTGGTCTTTACGGTATTTTGGTATTTACGGACTTGGACATCAGAGAGGTTTGAGTTTTTTATTACTGTACAAAAAAAAAAATTGACACAGCAAACGACTTCAAACTACCGAAATGGGACCAAATTGTTGTCGGAATGGGACCAAATTGAAATGGGACAACTCGGGAAGTAGTATCTTTCAATTAAAAAAAATCAAAATCGGTTCACCCAGTGCGAAGATATGAACATACAGTCGAATTGAGAACCTCTTTTTTTGGAAGTAGGTTGAAAAATTAAAATCCCACAAATGCTTTAAATAAAAATGACTTAACCTATATTGATTAAATTATATGGGAACAAGTTAGTTTGTATGGAACTTGGCTGGACACGCTTCCGCGTATCTAGCTAGATTGTCGCTGACACAAAGCAGACAGCAACAAAGGGTAGTGTGAGATATAACTACGAATGTTTTTTAAAAATATTTTTGGACATTCTTACACAATCCAAATTAATCTAATATAAGTTTGCGCTACGGGATCTAGACAACTGATAAACATACTGATAGAGACACCCAAACTCCGAAACAAATATTTGTAAATGTAACGTGCCATTGACCTATTTGGCGAGTATTCAGATCACTGAAATAATGTACATGGTCCAGTTGTATAAAACATTTTTGTGTCAAACCGTTGCGTTTTCCATTGAATGATGTTAGCTTTTTGGGTAATAAAAAAATCCATTCGTTTTCATGTTTAACGGTAGGTATATTTATTGAGCTGAGTTTACGAAGCTCTTTCTTGGGCGACTCGTGTATTTCGTTTGGATCGGTCCAGTCGTTTAGGAGTTCGACCCGGATCGACAAACTCAGCTCAATTATTGCAACAGCAGAATGCATTGCATACCTAGTTTACAGTAGGTGTTTATTTGTTGAACGATAAATCTATCACAAATAATAATTCGTACTGGTATAAGTACTGGTATAAGTTACAACACCTCATTATCTCTTGTACTCTACGAATGGTTTAACTTTTACGAATCTTAGAAACCTGAGTCTATATGTTCAAGTCCTGCGTGGTTAAAAGATTCATTACTTCTTCGGGCTTTATGTAATACAGTAGCAAGTTTACTTTGAATAATTATAATTCAATAAAGCGACGTACAAAGTACTTTTGTATTACATAAATCTCCATATTCAACTTCAAGAAGAAGGCATGGTTGAGCGCCGAACATAAACATAATTAGGTAGATACTTGATACATGTTAATGTCGATGCATTTTGCGTCAAGATTAAATACAGTAACAATAGTGTCCTTGTCTCCATAGCCTTTAGAGTTTCAATTCCAGCCAGCTCCAGGTGATAGAGATACCTTGGCATAGAAATCGATATAGTCATTAAAACAAAACTTCGTTAGTATCTCTATCAAAAACCAGTACTGTGTTGCAATAGCATTAAGCTGGGAGAGGGCCTTATTTGTGCATTGGGATGGCGCTTGATGGTTTTTCCGGCGCTGGCGTATGAGTGCCCAATTCCCACTATTTTATATTATATCTTTCGTTTTGTGTTTGCCTCTTTTATGTTTTGTGCGGAATTATGTACCTACCTATTATCTATTATTATGTCATTCTGTGTACAAATTAAACGGTTTATTTTTTCTTTCTGTATGTTCTTACTCGCGCAAGAGTAATTGTGTTGTGTTGTTTAAAGTGGTCCGAAATCGAAAAATTACTATCATGTAAATAATAGTAAACCACGAGTCAAACTAGATAGAGACTATGATCGGTCAAGGACTGATCACATTCTTTGTAGGTAGGTACATTATATTATATCATACTTATCCTATTGTGTTTTAATTCTTCATGAATGAAGATTGGATCAACTAATAACATCTCCAATCAATATCATTACTGTGAAGATTATCCATAGATAAGATTGAATTTGCTTTATTATGAATTAGTGGAAGAGTCTTTTAATATTTAGTGTATTACTTTGACTGCTTCGGTGGCGTAGTCGGTAGTGCATCGACTTTTGACTCCGGGAGTCTCGAGTTCGATTCCCGGGTCGAATCAAATAATAATTGTGTGATCCACAAATGTTTGTTTCGGAGTTTGGGTGTTTTCTATCTATAATATGTATGTATTTAGAAATATATAGGTATATGTCCGGTTCCGGTGCTTGAAGTGTAAACATTGTTGTAGTACGTTTCTCAAACATATTGTGATTAAAAATAATTTAGAGTCTGCTGGACACAGTGAATAGTGGATAACACAAACATAAGTGCTGTGAATTGTGGACAAATTGACTTTGATGCAATATTTATGTGAAATAAAACAGATTACAATTCAATAGTAACAAACAAATATCGGATTGAGGTTAGAAGCTTGTCAGAATATTAGATACGTTAAGTGTCACTGTCAGGCCGTCAGTGTCAGTGTCATTAATCACATCGGTGTTGCCAACTCAAAAAAAAATCTACCATCGCGTTCCATTTACACAAAAAACTTAAAACTTAAACATGGAAGAACAATTTCAAATTCTGTTCGACAAAATGAAATTGGAAATGCAGAAACAAACGTCCGAACTGAAAGAGTCTATAACTATTTCTATAATGGAAAAAAATGATGGAAAAATAAAACCTATTATCGCAGAAAACAAAGATTTAAAGATAAAAGTAGTAAATCTTGAGAATGAATTGGAATATTTGAAAAGAGATAAGAAAAAAAGCAACATTATTATTTTTGGATTGAAGGAGGAAGAAGAATCTATGTCAGGACTATTACAAGAGGCTAAGAAAATAATCATAAAAGACTTAAATATCAGTATTGAGGATTTTGAAATAAACAACAAATCGGAATGTTATCACAAAATAATAAGCGTAACGCTTTTGATCTAATGAGAGGCAGATCCAACTCTCTTTCTTCAAATACAGCGGATAATAGACAATAACAATTAGCTATCGGCAACCGAAAAACACAACATGAAAATGTAGAAAACCAAACAACTAGAAGCAACCAACCTCCTCCAAGCCGACTGGTCATCGTGGGGGAAAATGACCACGACCCTCTAAAGATAAAATATAACAAGAAAAAGAACAATAAATATAACGATATACATAAAGCAACTATTAACTGTCTAACACTAGGATCACCGGAAAGATTGCAGAAACTGGAACAAGCATTGGAGGAAATAAAATGGGATATAATTGGGATAAGTGAAGTGAGAAGACTTGGGGAAAAAATAGAGGATCATGGAAAATATATACTACACTATATAGGAGAGACACCCGGCTTATACGGTGTCGGATTCATGGTTAAAAGAAACCTTGCCAAAAACATACAAGAACTAAGAGGGATTTCAGAACGGATTGCACTTCTCAATATTGCATTCCCTGTGGATGGTGAACAAGACCAAGTATGGTCCATAATCCAGGCGTATTCGCCAACCGAATCTAATAAAAAAGAAGACATAACAAAAATAGAAAAATTCTACGAAGACCTCCAATCCACCACTGCAAATGCATCCAAAAATTTAATAGTCATGGGCGACTTTAATGCACAGATTGGCAAACAAAAAAGTGGAGAAGAATATACCATAGGAAATCATGGATATGGTAATAGAAGTAAAAACGGCTCACGACTAACATCCTTTGCTATAGAAAACAAACTAAGCATCATTAATAGCTTTTACAAAAAGAAACCTTCAAGGAAATGGACATGGATCTCTCCTAATGGCCTGCATAAAAACGAAATTGACTATATTATGTCCAGCAATATGAAAGTTTTTAAAGATTTATCTATTTTAAACAATTTTAATTTTAAATCAGAACATAGAATGGTTAGAGCAAAACTATCGGGTACGCGTGCTAAAAGAGCACGACAATTTCACAACAGTATGAAGGCCATTGAATGCACAGGTAGCTCTAATTTACTTCTAAAAAATCTAGAAGTATCTTTGCAAGATGAAAAAGACAAATATATATCGACAAAAGAGAAATATAATAGATTGCTCAAACAATTAAAAACAGAAACTCAAAAAGTAAACATGATTAGTAAGACTACGATATCATCTGAAAGTAAGCAATTACTACAAGAACGGAAACAACTTATAAAACAAGGAAAAAATAATAACAATGGCCAAAAGATAGCAGAAATTAGTAAAAAGATTAGCGAACAACTTAGAAAAGATCGGAAATCTAAACGGTTAGCAACATTAAGAAAACATATAGAAAAAACAGGAGGAATAAAGAAGGCGTTAAAATAAGTTAATAACAAAAAGGACTGGATTCCAAATATGAAAAATAAAGATAGCAGGAAGACCAGCAAAAGACTAGAAATACTAGGAATCGCTACGGAATACTACCGAAATTTATACCAAAGTCGTAAAGAGGAACAAGTAATGAAAGAATATAATTTTATAAGTAAAGAGGAGATCCAGCCAATTCTAAAGGAAGAAACTATAAAATCTATTGAAATACAAAAACTAGATAAGGCACCTGGATCGGATTTGGTTACAAATGAACTGTTGAAAACAACGTTAACAGTGATAGCACCAAGACTTACAGATTTATTCAATGAAATTCTCGAAACGGAAATTATCCCGGAAGACTGGACTAAATCGACAATCATACTGCTGCATAAAAAGGGAGACAAGGGTAATATAGGAAACTACAGACCCATTAGTTTAATGTCAAACATTTATAAAATATTTTCAAAAATCATATTAAACAGAATTACCAATACACTAGATGAAAACCAACCTAAGGAACAAGCTGGTTTCCGAAGCAAATTCTCAACTATAGATCACATACACACTTTAAGACAAATTATACAGAAATATAAAGAATATAATAAAACGTATTACATAGGGTTTGTGGACTTTAATAAAGCGTTTGACACATTGGAACATGATTTTATATGGGATGCTCTAATAAGACAAGGAGTACAAGGAAAATACATACAAATAATTAAAAACGTATACACCAAGAGTACAGCACAAGTTAAACTTGAATCTACGGGTAACGAATTTCCTATTAAACGAGGTGTACGCCAAGGAGATCCTATATCACCTAAATTGTTTTCAGCAGTACTGGAAATGATCTTCAGAAATCTAAACTGGACCACAGATGGCCTCAATATAAACGGCGAAAATCTCAGCCATCTCCGCTTCGCGGATGATTTGCTTTTGTTCTCAGAAGACGCAGGAACCCTGGGACTAATGTTGCAGCAACTTTCCGATGAAAGTGTTAAGGCAGGCCTAACAATGAACTTAACCAAAACCAAAATTATGACGAACTCCCAACATACAGTAAAAAACGAACTTATAACAATAAATAAGGAAAGAATAGAATATGTAAATGAATATATATATTTGGGCCAACTTATATCTACAGAAGATTGCATGAATAAAGAAATAGAACGAAGAATAACTAACACTTGGAAACGGTTTTGGTCACTTAAGGAAATAATTAAGGATAAAGATATGCCAATGACAGCTAAAAAGAAGGTTTATGAGACCTGCATTATGCCATGCTTACTATACGGGTGCCAGACATGGGCGTTAACAGAACTACAAGAAAGTAAGATAAAAGTATGTCAAAATTCAATGGAAAGGAGTATTTTAGGTATAAAAAGAAGAGATAGAATAAAATTAGAAAAAATTAAAAAGAAAACTAAATTTAAAAATGCACACACTGCCTACAGACGGCTTAAATGGCGTTGGACAGGACATATGTTAAGAGAAAGTATGGAGAAATGGACTAAATTAGTTACCGAATGGTACCCAAGAGACAGCAAAAGAAATAGAGGCAGGCAAAGCAAAAGATGGGAAGACGATTTCAAAAAATTAGCAGGTCCAGAATGGACCCGCCTAGCAAAAGACAGGAACATATGGAAATCTTTGGAGGAGGCCTATGTCGACAGACAAGCTGTTTCACAAAAACCAGTTGCCGATCAAGTTAAATAAGTAAATTAAGGAATAGTTTTAGTAAGTAGGCATGTATTTATATTTAATGTACGGAAAGAAACGGCAATAAAGGCTATTTTATTTTATTTTATTTTATTTATTTATAGGTATATTTGATGGAATCAGGCGTTACCTGGCGAAAATCTATGACAAAGCAATGGTAAATATGATGTTAAAACTTTTAATTCATAGCATTATTTCGCTAAATTAGAAGACATTACAACGTCGACATATGTTTCACCTCTACACGAGGCATTCTCAAGACTGTCTCAGAGAGAACAGCCTCACATATAGGTATGTTTATCAGTTGTCTAGATCCCATAGCACAAGCTTAGTATGAGCTAGAAAGAAAAATTGTAGAGGCTTCCTCATTATGATGGGTGTAAAGTAAAGAAAGAAAGACTTTTTCAACTTTATCATTGAACCTACCTATTATTTTAGCTTTTTGTATGTACGTGTAGGTACACGCTATCGACGAGATGGCCATTTCAGATTGGTATCGACAATGTACGTCGCGACGACTCCATGTTGCTTGAGTTTTTGAAGACCAAGGTATTCCTATGAAGGAGATCTGATATCTTATCTATTTATTGAAGGAAGCAGCAGTTTTACTAAATTCACAAAGTTAATGTTTAACCACTTCTGTAAATCTGTACAAAACGTACCTACAAAAGAATGAGACAACTGTTTTCCGTCCTAGGTTTTTGTTCTAGAATGATAAAAACGACACTATAGTGATTGTACGAAATGGAATAAAAAATAAGGAATCCGTATGCTATTCTTACTACAACAATAGCTGCTTCAAGTCGAATTTGAATTGTAAAGGTCGGATGCAAGTTGTAAGACAAAAGGAGCAACAGAGAGATGACAATTGTAGCTCAGTAGAGCAAATTTTGACTCCTGTGTATTCTTCTGAATTGTTAATGAAGTTTGAATGTTTTGTTCGTGGAATGAACAACAGTACAATTTACTAATGAACACCTACGCTATATTTTTTATTTATTCATTTATTTACACATAACAGATTACAACAGAAAATACAAATCAGAAAGATCCAGAGTCCAGATTGCATTCCAAAATAATGTGTACCTATACAAAAGAAGTAACATTAAAAAGTTGATATAAACATATTAAGTATACAATTTTGACAAATAGGACATGATGGAGTTTCAAACCACAATACTCTGATTTAAAAACTGTTTTACTCGTACAATTCTTACAAAAAAAACAGTTTAAGTACAAAGACATCGAAGGCTGGGTTATCCCTGGCGATTTCGTTGCACTGACGAGCCATCCAACTAGGGGGTTGTAGAACGAAGTATTATTTTTATGCACTTGTAAGGCCCTGTTTGGTGGGATCTACGAGCTAATATTAAAGTTCAATGGATTGCACCGTGGTTTTATTAGGCTAGAGAAAATGTCAGTATTGTTAAAATATTGAGAAAGTAATTATAAATAGATCACAAAAACTGATGTCATCGGCGGGTCTCGAACCCACGGCCTTTCCCTAACAGGGGGAGTGCTCTGACCAACTGAGCTACGATGACCACTACCGACAACATCGAATTTTTCCTTCATATCATATTCATAATTTCTACATCGCGCTATTAAGGTTAGCGTTGGATCACATTCCAGTATTGTTAGAGATGATTCCTGTACAAGTCGTCGTCACCTGCTCGCGCTGCACCTGGTGATACATGAAAGAATCTTACAAATTTTAATTTACCCAAAGTGCTTAGAAATTGCAATGGCTTGGCTCTATTACCAAAGTGACTTGCGAAATGCAAACTTAAACATTTTGGTACCTATTTATGCCTATGACTCAACACGGACATCAATAAACCTACGCACTTTGATTTAACTGCCAAACACTGACCTTTTGTTATTCAAATGATTTGCAATAATGGAGTATGTGCTTACTATTATTTTCTTCTTTTGAAAAGAAATGTAAAATAATTATGTACTTACTCATTTTTTCCCAATATATTTACAGAATCCAAATGATTGTCTTAGCATATCTAAAATCTTATTACAAACATAGTCAGATTTTTTAAAGAAAAATGTTTAAATGAGCTTGTATTATGGAAGAGTTTGAAGTAATAGGTACCTAAGCAATATGATTACTTTAATAATCTGAAGCTTAACTCTTTATGATTTGGTATAAAATTAAGTCTAAAATTTTTAAATAAAAATTCTCTATCATCACAAAGATTCGTACTTAATTTATTTCTTTCTTGTATGAACCTTGTTTTTATAAAAAAAAGCCAAGTTTAATATTTTATACTTTTGCTATCAAGAAAATTACTTAATTTAGAACTAAATTTTGTGTTTTAAGTAAATAAATAAGTAAATACTTTGCTAGTTAATAAGCCGTCTTTTACAAGTCATATTTGAATAAGCGTACTTTAATATCTCGGCCACAAACTAAGGAAGTGGGTTCTTTGTTGACGCGGTCAGTTTTGCGTAACAATCTCCGGCCGGCCAACCAACAAAGGGTGGCTGTCAGAAAATAATTCTAATCCAGCATGACAGGATGGTTTGTTTCCGGCCTATATTTACATGTAGGCGTTTGGCAAACCGCCAAGTTCAAAGCTATACTGTCGGAGTAAACAGGCTTTATTATATTTAAAGCCTTGTGATAGTAATTTGCTTGTTCGAAAGTTTTCTAATTAAGATCGGCTGAAATTTAAAGTTCGTGTTTAAATGTGCCAGCTTAGAAATTTATGGATATGGAAAAGCGTATTATGGCAATATTAATTTTACAATATGAATCACGAAAACTATAGTCTTGGGCTGGACTCAAATCAGCGACTGTTACCTTTCCAGGAGGAGCGTTCTACCAACTGACCAAGACACCACTAGCCCAAGATATCTAATTTTGTGATCATATTGTGTTAAAATCGCGACTTACGATATCGCGATTCTACTGGCAATTGCACCATTAACACTGCCAGTATGATGCGTAACTGGAAGGCAAGTGGATCCATTCATACGTTTTTCCGATTCATTTCATCCAATCGGCGTAAGTATATCTGAAACTTTAAGTTTTGTCAATGTGATTTTCTTTGAGTGCAAGCTATAGGGATATTAAAGTAATCTGCACATTGCTGAATATATTTATGTTAACGTCCTCGATAATTGCACTATTCAACACAAAAATAAATTTTCGAAACGAAGCAGTACTTCTTGAGATTAGCGCGTTCAAACAAACTTTTCAGCGTTATAATATTAGAATTGATAACCCTATGGTATTTCAGACGTATTTAATTCTAATAGATCAGGAAATACCACAACTTGAGCCATTCCAAACCACAAAAGTTTCGAACGCAAACCAGTGTAATTCGATTAACACCTGCAGAAGTACCAACTTGTCCGACATTAACTCAATTGAACTACCCGGCTCGTTAAACTATTTGACTTCCTGGGACGTGTTTATTATACAAATCTACCAAAGAGAATTGGGTTTTTGAGGTAAAAAAAGATAAAAATAAGAGTTTGGAAGGGATTTTATACACGAAAATAAAACACATTATTATTGAACTTAGTAAGAAACACGTGTGCCTTTAATATCACCTATATAGCATGCCCTAAGAGGCTATAAGACCTAAACTAAAGCTAGTCTCTTACTAGTGATTTATTACCTTAGTTTTCAACTGTGCAAGTATCTAATGCATTTTAAATTGCAGGAAAGTGTTAGCTGTTGTATTACCCATAAGATTTAATATACAAAATGTGCAATAGTTAGGTATTACCTACCTATAAAATCTTCTAGTGATTTTCCTTCATTTGCTGATCTACAGGTAGGGAAATTAAGATTTATTTACAATTAGAATTACAATATATATAATTATATATTAAAAATATTGAAATTACAAAATATCATTTTAAAAATCCTCCGCGTCATTGCCGACTGGGAAGGTCCCCAGAATGCTGGCTGTGTTGCCACGTTGGATGGCGATACTTATTCTTTGGGCCAGAAAATAGCCAGCCTTCTGGTTCTGAGAAGCATCGATTAAGCATTTAGCAATGCCTCTGTAAAGGCGGCGAGCACTCGGTGATGTACATGGGGCACACTAAAAGTTTTGCACTTCTAGCTAATCGGAACTATTTGAATTTCGAATGTTATATTTTTTTAAACGTTGCAACCTTCTATAAACAAAAAGAAACAATTGGTGGGAAATCATTTGTCAATTGTTTTTTATCACACATCAAAGTTCTACGTATGCTACGTGTTCTCTCTCTCCGCAAGACGCAAAATGCTTTTGGGAGAGAAGCATCTTGTTTGAGCACCGTGAGGCGATGGTTTGCTGAATTTGAGAGAGGTCGAGTTTATTTACATGACGAATTTCGTGAAGGGCGGCCTTCAACTGCCGTCAACGAAAATAATGTGGCTACTGTTAAGCGGTTAATTGAAGAAAACCCGCGGGTTACCTATGAGACAATTCGAAGACTATTGGGGATTGGTATGAGACAAATCCAGAAAATTTTACACTAAGAATTGAAATTTCGGAAACCTTGTTGTCGTTGAATCCCTCATGAACTGACAGCGGTGCAGAAGCGGACTCGCGTGGAATGGTGCTCACAGATGCTTCTGAAGTACGACCACGGACATTCTAATGCTGTTTATGACATTGCCACAGGAGACGAAACGTGGATTTATTGTTTTGTCCCGAAAAAAAACAGCAATCTTGTGAATGGGTGTTTGAAAATGAGAACAAGCCAACAAAAGTGAGGCAGGCGAGAAACGTTGGTAATAAAATGATCGCGTTTTTTTTTCTCAGCTACGGGTTCCATCTGTACAATTCTACTTGAAGATCAAAAGAGTGTTAATGCCGAGTAGTATTCTACCATTTGTTTACCCAGGGTGTTAGAAAAAGTTCGCGAAAGACGACCCAAGAGCCGCGTTCTCCTACATCATGACAACGCTTCTTTACACACGGCCAACAAAACAAAGTCATTTTTAGCTTCCGAAAAAGTACACCTCGTCACCCATCCTGCGTATAGCCTATATATATAGTATTTGATGAGAGGTTTCACTTTTACCAACTCCGAAGAGGCAGCGTGATCTGTGTGATCTGTTATAAAAAATGGTTCGAGTGCATGAAAAAAAATTTTAAATGTAAAGGAGAGTATTTTGAAAAGCAATAAACATAATATTTTGGTTTTAACACGTTATTTTTAAGTTACGCAAAACTTATAGTGTGACCTACGTACAAGACTCGATGCGTCGAGTGTTATTTCTGAAGCCTCGAGACGGAATGGCAAGACTCAGTAAGCTCGGTAAGCTCGGAGTTCCGAGCCGCGACTTTTTTGAGCCATGCCTCGAGGCTTCAAAAGAGAGTCTTCAAAAGAGCTCGAGCTTTCAAACGCACTCGAGTCTTCAAATGAGCTTGAGCCTTCAAAGGAATTCGAGCCTTCAAAAGAGCTCGAGCCTTCAAAAGAACTCGAGTCTTCAAAGAGCCGTAAAACCAGCTCGAGTCTTAAAATGAAAGCAAGCCTTCAATGAAAGCTCAAATTTATGCTGATGACTTTAATATCTCCGTAACTAAGTAATAAATTGATATAGTAGGTCTTCAAAATTCAATATCTTGTTATCATTTGTTGAAAAATAAAACACATTATAGTTGCTATATTATTTACTATATTATATTATTTACTATATTTATAATATTATTTACAAACACATTAGATAAATACATGGGGTCCGAGTGATCGGAGCACGGACCCCATGTATTTATCTAATTTTAAATTAGATTAATTTTACCCCCAATCTTATTGTAAAGTAATAACTTACACGGAGGTATATATATATTACTAGTGGTCCCGGCGAACTTCGTACCGCCTGAAATTTTGCTTATAGACCTTCCCTGAATCTCCACGAATATTTTAAGACCCAAATTATCCAAATCGGTCCAGCCGTTCACGCGTGATGTCGTGACCAAGGGAAATAGGGATTCATTTTTATATATTTTCACAGAAAAACACACTCTTTTACTTTGCTTTGAATATCTTTTATTTTCGTTGTGGAATTAAACAGCCCGTTTGCGGTGCTCTCAACATCTCGTCATGCCGAGAAAGCAACGATTCTACTCATGAATCATTTATACGAGAGATAGCTTCAAAGTAGCGCTCGTGCCGTCCCTGTAAAAAATTCAAAGAAAGCATGTGAGTGAATCCTCCAACAAGTGTAATACATAGTAAAAAATTCAACAAGTGAGAAATTATTGTCTATTACATCACTTCGTTGTAATACTTTGAGCTGTCTCATTTTATGTAGACAAGGAGTCAAAAGGCAAGTTTATGATGTTGAACCTTTTCGTAAATTATACGAGTATGTCCGACCCTAGTTGAGGTCGGTTTAAGACATCGTAAAATAGTACCTTCTAGATACTGAGGTTATTCCTTGTTTGTTTAGGAATTTACTTCGAAGAGAGTAAACCATCACAAACAGCACGTAATACTCAATTATTAGAAAAGTGCGAACTATGTTCATATTACAATTAATTTGATGTGCTATGTTAAATGGTAGGTTTATGTCGTAAGACAAAGACAGGGTTTGGTGCCTTAACAGAATATAATCTCTTAAATAATCTGGGGATGGGTTACCTAAATTGAATATAAGATTACAGTTGGATGTTAGGCCTTTGTCGTCTCACTTTTGTTTGTCTCGTTACTTAAAATAAAGGTATGTACGTATGTTACTGTATAATTTATAAACACCGTTATGCTCTAATCTGTAAGCTTATCTATATTATAATGAAACTGTAAGCTTATTGTGTACGTTTAATAAAGTTATCAAAAAGTAGAAAAAATAAAAAAACACGCAACGCAGAAAAGTTCAGTATCAGCCAGTATTAATTAATACTTTATAATTTGTAAAAGCTATTTATGCTATAAGCTAGAATTTAATTGACCGAGCGAGCGAAGCGTCTCAGTTTTAACTCGAGGACTGGCCGATTTGGCGTTGTTGGTATGTGTGTCGGTTCCGGTCTACGGGCCGCATTTTTCAGCCGATTTTCATGAAATTTGGCACAAGTGTTCTTTGTTGCAAGGCGCAACTTTTGTCGAAGGGATTTTTCGATTGGGGGAAAATGCAAAAATAACGCGAGGTCTACTGTTCTCAGAACCACTAGTTTAGTTTATGATGAATACTTTTATGCAAGTAATTACGTACAAAGCAAGTTGTTTACAGCTTATCTTTGAATCTACTTATTTTACTCCATTTAGCTTGTTGTACTAGGTCAGTAAATCAAAGTTGCGTTAAACACAAGTAATTAAGCCGGGGTTTATTTAACATCATTAAATTCATGTAATTTGCTATTAAGCTGTAAATGACAGGGGTTAATGTTAGCTTTTATCCATTCTATAATGATATTTATCTACTCTCATGTCATAAAAATCAAATTTCAAAAATTGACATAATTATAAAGCCTGACACCGATACTATAAAAATTAAAAAGTTATTTCATAATTAATTAACAACAATCTCCAAATTCAACTGTCTGGCCCCCAACATAAAAGTTTTGGACAAAACTTCTTTACGCCTCCTAGGGTCCCCGATTTTAGAAGATGGCTTTTCCACTTTTATCGAGGAAAAAATTCAAAATTTTGATCAGGTTATTGATAGTCTATGTAATATCAGTATTCATTCAGCTTTCACTATTCTTCGTTTTTGTCTTTTCGTACCCAAATTTACACATGCCCTCCGTTCAGGACAATTTTGAAAAAATGTAGAAATTTTGGGCAGACTAGACAACTTAATACAAAATTCTTTGTGTAAAATTTTAAATGTAAATATTAATGACCGGGCCTGGGTCCAAGCGTCTCTTCCAGTTCGCTTGGGCGGGCTAGGTATTCGTAGAGTCACAGATGTCAGTCTGCCAGCATTTCTGTCGTCGGTCCATAGCACCGAAAATTAGTCAGGAAAATTTTGTCAAATACACTGATTGATTCCGAGGTGCGATGCAAGACCGATGCCATAAATGCTTGGAGGATGTCTTGCCCCGACACTGACCTGCCCTAACGCCTAGGCTCACAGCGACTGTGGGATTCACCGCTCTGTAAATTGAGAATTAATACACTAATTGACACTTCTGTCAATATTTCAGAGCGTGCACGCCTACGAGCTGTTGGAGAATGGGAGTCAGGGTTATGGATCCAGGCGCTCCCATCGCCCAACATCGGTACAATGTTGAACGACACAACCTTCCGCATTGCCACTTGCCTTCGGCTGGGTACACCTTGTGTATCGGGCATCATTGCACCTGTGGAGTAGCCGTCGATAATCTAGGACACCATGGCCTTTTTTGTAGCAGAAGCGCAGGTCGTATACCTCGGAACGCTATTCTAAACGACATAATTCGTAGGGCTCTTTCCACCGCAGGTCTTCCGGCCGTACGTGAACCAAATGGTTTAGCACGAAGCGATGGAAAGAGACCGGACGGTATGTCGTTGCTACCGTGGAAGATGGGAAGGCCTTTGGTGTGGGACGCTACATGCGTTGACACCTTAGCACCTTCACACCTTCCAAGCACATCCGGATGTGCCGGCGCTGCTGCTGCATCGGCTGAAGGCTTTAAACGGCGTAAATATGCTAACCTAGCAGGTGATTACATATTTGAGCCGTTTGGGGTTGAGACACTGGGGTCATGGGGTCCGAGTGCTCGCCGCCTTTATAGAGACATTGCTAAACGCCTAATCGATGCTTCTCAGGACCAGAAGGCTGGCTATTTTCTGGCCCAAAGAATAAGTGTCGCCATCCAACGTGGCAACACAGCCAGCATTCTGGGAACCTTTCCAGTCGGCAATGACGCGGAGGATTTTTTAAACGATATTTTGTAATGTAAATATTTTTAGTCTATAATTATGTTTATTTTGTATATTGTAATTCTTATTGTAAATAAATAATTTTATAATATAGATTTTTACCAAAACTGTATCATAAAGTATCTTTTTTGATAATCAAAGTACATTGTATAAAATAAAATATAAAAGAAGGTAAAAACTTTAGACCATACCACAGACCACACTACTTTTTTTTTAACTCCGCGGCCCGAGACCGCAGCCGCTCCCATGTCCGTTGGCCGAGCGCCTCTGGTGAACACTCACTCCAAGAATTTCCAGAGGCCCCGGCGGACTTTGGTCACTTATATGGCCTCTGAGCTAGGACATACTACCTTGTACTCGTATTATGTTAGACTACGGCCAAAGCAGGGCACCACAAAAAAAAACTTCCAAAAAACTTTTTGTAAATACAATGGCGGAATAGTCACTGAATTTACTCCCTTCCTTTAGTATTTTAAAAGAAGAAAGAAGCTCGTATTAGAATCGAGCAACGCCATCTATTGGTCATATTGATGTTGTTAGGGTTAAATAGCCTAAATGTATTAAATTAGATAAAGTAGTGTATGCACATAACTAGGTATTAGAACACTCGTAGGATATTAAAAAAACCCGCCAAGGCTCGTTTTTATAAAACCTGCTCGTGGTCTAATAACCCTCTTTATGTATGTGTGTCATAAACTGCTACGAGTATTACCAACTAATATTGTAAAGTCTAAAGTTCATATGTGTGTGTATTTATATTTTTCTTATTTTTTTATGCTTAAACGGCACAATGATTGAATTTGCATCTAAATCTGTCTATCGGTTTACGCGTTAGTTAATACTCGTAACATAAACCAAACATCTTCGCAAACTTTCTCATCAATAGCATAATCCTCGTAGCTATTCTGAAGACTTAAATTTCTATACATTTTTTCTTGAATTTGCTAGAATTATCTTGTTTGAATACCTAACTCGAAAAGTCAAAGGCTCTAAGGCCCACTTGCGCCAAAACTTTGAGTTAAATAAATAACTCGAGGTTCACTAACTCAGTGATAATGTTTTAAATTTTTAACTCACAGTCTATATTGCACCAGTAAAAATTAACCCAGAGTCAACTAACACGAGGTTACCCGAGTCTTGTCATGTTCATTCATTCTTTTTACATCTGGCAAAATATGGTAGATCGAATGCTGAATAAATTAAGTGTACCGCTCTCTCTCGCTCCACAGTACTTTGGATAAGTCTATTCCTTATGTCAGAATAGAAATGACACGTGGTTATTTGTCGCGTTATATTGACCACAGAGTACACTACAATAGCTGAGATATTGACTGTTGTTGTGACTTGAGCTTGAGCGTCTTGTTTTGCATTGTCGTTTAAAGTTATTATTTTGTGAAAATACTTAAATTAAGATCTTCAAAATGGAAAAGTAACCTTGGTTACGCGGCCCAAATTTCACAAATAGCGACAATTTGCTACTGTTCGATGTAGTAGAAAAATATTAATAAAATATATTATAGTCTATTTTAAAAGGAGTTCACTGAAGAGGCACTAATGACTAAAAACGTAATGTTGGTCACATGTAGGTACTTACTTATTATTCGCATTTGTATATTGCAATCTATTTTCAATTTTATCTAATAAATAGAGAACAGTTTCTTTTTGTAAACGAAATCTTCTATGAAAATCTTTGTCATATTGTGAGTAAAAATGATCGGTCCGTTCTGCAATTCTTCTGTTATAAAAGTCTGAACTAATGTATTCGAAGATCTCTTCATCATCATCAGACAACTACCATTCATTTATCATTTTCAGGACAAAATAATACCGATAACAATGAATGCAACAAATACAAGACACTACCAAAGCGTACCTAACCTAAAATATCTCTATTTTGCCATTACTAACCCAGAGTTGGTTGATATTAACCCTCCCACATCAGTGGGTTAAAAATTTAAAAATTTAACTCATGGTTAACCCCTAACTCTTGATGGTGCAAGACATAATTAGAATTTAACTCCAAAGTAGCATTTACCTCCGAGTTAATCGTGTTAACCTAGCCAGGCGCAAGTGGGCCTAAGTCAAAGGTTTCTAATCATTTATAAAAGTTTAATATACAGGGTGAATTTTTGAAAAGGGCTTGGATGGCCAAATCCGAAACTACAAGGAATAGCGAAAAATGCTCTAAAGAGTCACGAGCCCGATTTTGATGAAACTTAAAACCTCATCATTAGATTTTTGGAAAACCAATAATCCTAGCTGGGAATCGAACCCGTTGATTTTGAAAAAAAAACACACCCTTTATTATTACACCATACGATAGTGTCGCTGTTAAGGATCAAATTCTGCGAAGTAATGATATACGGCAAATTTACGGAAAATTTGGAATTTTAATAAAATTCATATTTCATGTACCTAAATTTTTGACGACTTTTAAATATTATTTTGAAATTGTGAATGAACTGTTTGAAGAGCTGGAGAATTTGCCATTGGCTCAGATCAACCAGTTATTTTTTCAACAAGATGGAGCTCCAGCCCATAATAGCCGTATAGTAAAAGAGATTTTGATTCAGCAGTTTGGCGACAATTTTATTGCAACGCATGGTCCTGTGCCTTGGCCAGCGAGATCCCCGGATCTTACCCCTTTTTTTTAATTTTTTAATTACGCGTCCCAAGGCCGCGGCCGCTCTAACGTCCGTTGCCGGGCGTCGCTGGTTACAAGCAGAACGTATTTATAGAGGCGCCCGGCGGACTTTGACCACCCCTGTGGTCTCTGCGGGGGTTTGGTCGGGATGAGAATCCCGCGTCGTTGGGGTAGGGTTTTATCCCGCGTCAGTGAGTGAATCTGGTTGCGTGCTATGGGGCAAAGGCCCCGTAGCACGCAACCCTTCTAGCCTGCTTCTGTAAGGAAAGCGGGTGGCGATACCTTCGTCCTCAGGCCCCGATCATGGAGGTCGATGGTCTTGGGTGTAGATGAGTCCGCGGCGCCCTCGCCGCTGACTACGGAACTCGGCGGGAAGGTTACGCTCCCTCTCCCTCTCGGCCACCTGTGTCCTTCGCGAGCATGACTTGCTCGCAGAAGGACACGACCGCGTTCCACCTACTCGCGCTGGAGACCATGGCTTGGAGCATGGTTTCCAGCGAGAGGATATCCATGCCTAGGCCCACTACGAGTTCCCGGCGCTGACTCGCCCACGCAGAGCACTCCACCAACGTGTGGAGTGCGGTGTCGTCGTCGGAAACCTCGCAGTGTTGACACCGGGGTGTGACCTCACGATGGATGCGAAACAGATAGCTACCGAAGCATCCATGCCCGTTGCCTCTACAGCCAATCGTCCATGATCGGTCTGACCGCCGCGATGATGGTGGTACCCCACCTGGTTTGCTCAAGTCGCACCTTCCATGACTCCATGAGATCCTGGCGGAGTTGGGATCGCTGGTCCTCGATTTCTCGAGACGCAGGCCTGAGGTCCCGCTCCAGCGCCTCCTTACGCCATTGGAACAATGACGCAAGGGCTCTCGCTTCCAGGTCCCATGGAGGGGTCCCGGCTAGGAGACATGCAGCCTCTCCGGAGATCGTGCGGTACCCTCTTATTGTTTATTGTTTTGACGACAAGGTCCTCAACGGTCTATTAAGGAGCCGCCCATACGGGAGCCCGTATAGGGCCGTACTCTGCACGATCCCCAGGTACAGTCTCCTGCAGGAAGCGTTGGGTCCCTTTAGGTTGGGCATGAGTCGCGAAAGCGCGACTGATGCCCCCGTCACTTTAGGGACCAAACTTCGGAAATGTGGTCTGAAGTTCCATCGGCTATCAAGTACGATCCCTAGGTACTTCATCGAGGGCTTGACGCCTCCCACATTTATGCTGGAACCTTCAGGTGGACCGTTCCGAGGTTTTTCAAAGCACAGAACCTCGGACTTGTGCAAAGCCACCTCCAGTCCCAGCCGCCGTATCCGACCTACGACCCGTATCCGACCCACGACATCTTACCCCCTTAAATTAATTTCTATGGGGGTATGTTAAAAACAAAATTTACAAAGACACGTATGATACAGTTGATGACTTGAAACGTTCTTTGGAGAATATTCTAAACGGAATCAATAATATTGTAATATTGAATGCAGTACGATCCTTGAGGTCTCGAATCTCAACAAATAATCAGTTAACGTAAGAAAAATAAAATGTATTTTGTTAAAGATGAGCTCTTTCCTGTAGTTTGCCGTATGTCATTACCTCCCAGAATAAGATCCTTAATAGCAACACTCGTATGGTGTAATAATATAGGGTTTGTTTTTTTTTTAAATAAATGGGTTCGATTCTCAGCTAGGATTATTGGTTTTTCAAAAATCTAATGATGAGGTTTTAAGTTTCATCAAAATCGGGCTCGTGACTCCCTTGAGGATTTTTCGCTATTCCTTATAGTTTCGGATTTGGCCATCCAAGCCGTTTTCAAAAATTCATTCTGTACAATACTCGGTATGTTCTCTAGCAAAAGAGCAAACTTCTAATAACGACAATTAATATCAAGTACGATACTCATTAAATATAGGAGCTGGTATTGTTCAACTGTTCTATTTCCAAGTAATTTGTCGCAAGTCTAGCCAAAGCTTTGTCTCGACCATCATGCTCATCATAGTTGTACTGTATCATAGTTACAAAGGGCTCGTTGTATTTTTAGGGTTCCGTACCCAAAGATTAAAACGGGAACCTTATTACTAAGACTTCGCTGTCCGTCCGTCCGTCCGTCCATCCGTCCAACTGACTTGGGATTTATCTCATGAACCGTGATAGTTAAATTTTTTACAGATGATAAATACTAAAAAACAGAATATAATAAATATTTATGAGGGCTCTCATACAACAAACGTCGTCTTGAAAAGAAGACCATCTTTGAGGCATCATCAAGACTGTCTCAAAGAGACTCTTTGAGACAGTCTTGTTGATGCCTCGTGAGTAGGCGCAACATATTTTATGTCGACGTTTAACATGTCTTCTGGTTAGCGAAATCATTGCAATTATCTAAATTTCAACATCGATTTTCCATTGTTTTACCTCATAGATTAGTCAGAATCTTGATTATATTTTTAATGTCTGTTTGTTTGTCAAATTTGGATTAGATTTGGTACAGCGATAGTTTGAGACCCCGTTACGAAAAGTGGAACGGGATAGCTCGAGCACACGGCGTACTGCTTGCTTTATAAAACTTGCTCGCAACGAATTTGTATTTCTTAGCAATTTCTCCATTTATTTCGATGGTCCGCTTTGCAATTAGGTTCACTTGAATTTCCTCAAGAAATAAGGATTTCACCAAATCCATGAGAATCCAATATGGATTAGCGCCCTTCAAGAAAATCTTTTACTGGTTTGTAGATAAGGTAGTGAGTGCCACATCGGTAACATAATTTAGAGACATTTGTAGCTTCAATATATTTATTCAGAAGAAAGTTTTGCTATGTGTCCTTGCAAAACTGCATTTACGCACTTCGCCTCCACGCTACCGGGGCACCGGGATGGATGCGACTCCTGGCCCTTAAGATGGTAAAAACGGGCTGGACATCCACTAAACCCGCTACGGTATTGCTTATTGCCGGACCACCGCACGCTCAATCGCTCGCAGAAACTGCGCTGGGCCCGGCAAAGAGAGGTGTAAATCCGGATGGCTTTTATTTAGTATGTACTTCGGAGTTAGGATCTTTTATTTATAAAAGTAATATAAATTTCTAAATATTTTTCTTAAACTATCTTGGTGAGTACCTATTTATTAATCAACATTTTTCATTGTCCAACAGATCAACAATGCGGCATATAATAACTCTACTCTACATTTGCTACTACGTGCTCCTATCTCCTCTACAATGTGGAACGTCATCCTCCACTGGTGCAGATGACAGACGATGGCTGGTATCCCTAGTAGACCTTGTTGAACTGGACTACGTGGATCACTGCGAACAGAGAGCTAACGCCGCGTGGAATGAACTTCTTGGAAACCCTAGAGGATTGGCTGCTAAGGTATATTTGCAACCAGCGATTTGTGCTTTTGTCTTTCGCAAAAAAAAAATATTTATAAGGAATGTTAATCATCTACTGAGGGATCGACTACTCTCTGGCATGTAAGTGCCGTTGATGTACAGGGTCCCTCCTTGCAAAAGGGAGAGACAATATGCACTTTTAATGCTCCCTTGTGTCTTGAAGACATCACTTAGTTTTCTAAAATTTAAAAGGCATTCTTTGAAATTTTATCGAAACATTTTCCCACTGCTTTTAATCCTGACTTGACTATAAACCCACACATAATTTTATGCAAAATTTAATTGGACGCTGTCTTGTTTCTTATAAAGCGTTTTTTTCCCAATTTTTGTTTCATATTTCACGTTTATATACAGCTAGAACGAGATAAGTCCTTCGGCATGTTCGTCTGTAAGCAAAGGGCGGATATAAAGGACACACTGACTGCGCACACGTTAACAAATGACGATACCGTACTCCGTCGCAAAGTGACGTTATTGCTGCAGCCGGGTGATACTCTGCTGGAGACTGAACAGTGGATGAGGGTAAGAAAGAAGGCCTCATGAATTTATTAAAGAATCATTTTCTAATGGTTATTTATGTACCTACTTACTTAATTTAGTATTTTTATAATATTACTTGACTAAATTGTAAAATTTTGACATTCATATGTGCTCTTTATGTGCCTAAACTGAATAAATGAAATTGATTGATTGATTGATTGATTGATTATTATCAGCAATAGGATCTGTCTGAAGATATCCTAGAAAGATATAACGCTACTTTGTATCCCAATAATAGATTTCTTTCGGAACACGAAACGAGAAAAGTACTTTTAATGCACAGATTTAGTCATGAGCATTAGCTAATACGCAACATAATCAAAGCACAACCTTCATTCATCCCGGTACTTATCTAAATAATAAATGAAAACTTACGGACTCGTAGACCGCCTCACACAATGCACATGTGGTGTTATTACCCATTCCAGTGGTATAATCCTTTAGTGGCACTGAAAGGGCCGCTGGGTAGCTTTTATTACATCCGCAAAAAGATTGTTGTATTGTTCTCGTAAAAAAATATTACACAAATGAAAGTACAATGTCGGCTAGATATAATTTTTCAGCATGTATTTGACAGTAAATATTACTCAAGTTAAAATATTATTTGAAACTTACTAGTTAATGCTCGCGGTGGCGACTACTTGGATTACTTTAATCTTACATTTTCGGGGGATAACATTGCAGGGATAAAATGTATTACGTGTTAATCCAGGTATGTCTACGTGGGGTATTTCCATTCAATACTGTTTAACGCGCGTGATTGAGTAACAACCGCAGCTATACTTCATTATAATTTAAGTAGGATGTTTAGTAAGTCGGCTAGCAAGCCTTGATGACAAAACCATGAGTCAGACAAAGCAGTTATTTTAAAAATTGAAATTGAATTTTATGGAGGCTGCTACAATCACATAAATTTTCTATTTTTTAACGTGTATCAAATTCACTTATTATCATATAAAATCCAACTTCTGTATTTTATGATATATACCTAATAGAAGTTTTCGAAACTAGGCTGAGCGAAATAAACTTAGAATCGTCGCTTCGCTTTTTGACTCCAAGCCAAATCATGAACTAGACAAATCTAATACTTTCGTCGTACCTTTGAATTCCATATAATCACAAAATCACGATGGTAATATCATTATCATTCCTCTTTATCCTTTTATTTTCTTCCGGCGCACCTCACACAATAAATTAATTTACTTGTTTTTTTTATGATAGATAATAGTTGTAATTGAACATAAATCTCTAGTTTTATTTATCCTTGTTCAACATAGTCTTATCCATAAAATACATTGGTAGTCAATGTTACGAGTACATTTCTCTGTAGAAAGGAAACTCGCAAATACAGCAGAAGTAAAGTTTATGGACTCCATTACGCCCCGATGCCGCGGCCGCTCCCACGTCCGTTGCCGGGCGTCTCTAGTACGCACGCAGAAGGTATTTCCAGTGGCGCCCGGCGGACTTTGACCACCTGTGTGGCCTCTTTGGGTGTTTGGTCGGGATAAGAATCCCGCTTCGTTGGGGTAGGGTTTTATCCCGCGTCGGTGAGTAAATCTGGTGTCAGTCCCGCAGCACGCGACCCTTCTAAGCTGCTTCTGTAAGGACGGCGTCCTCAGGCCCCGATCATGGAGGTCGTCTTGGGCGTAGATGAGTCTGCGGCGCCCTCGCTGCTTACTTCGGAACTCAGCGGGGAGGGTACGCTCCCTCTCCCTCTCGGCCACCTCCTTCGCGAGCATGATATCCATGCCCGGTAACGATCTGCGTCGCACGATACGTGAGGTCACCATGCTGCTTCTGCAGCCACTCGTCCATGATCGGTCTCGACGCCGCGTGATAAATAACATACGTTTCAAGTTTAGGTTTACTTGAAATATTAACTACTGGAAATGTTTTTTCCTTTTGTTAACCAGAGTGGTACCTTTTTGTAAAAGAACAGTAGGTAGCTAATTGTCTGTCTATTCCATTTTTCTTAAGCAGTTTCCTAGCAGTGTAAATACATAATTAAGAAATATTGGATAGAAACAGGCGTTACTTGGCGAAAATCCATGACAAAGCGATGGTAAGTAAAATGTTTTAAGAAAAAACTTTTTAAAAATTGTTGTCTCAGAGAGAACAGGGCTGTTCTCTCTGAGACAGTCTTGATAATGCCTCGTTTAGAGGCGAAACAATTGTCGACGTTTTGTTGTCTTTTTAATTCTGCGAAAAATTAATGCTATTATAAAAATTTTAAAAAGTTTTTTCTTAAAACATTTTACTTACCATCGCTTTACATAATTAAGACTTAAGACCTATAATAATACATTTTAATTTACTTATATAAATGAATCACAACTTTTCACACGTTACTTTTATTTTAGCTTGTCACGTTCGGTGATAACGCGCTGCACAAAATTAGGTTTGCCACAAACTACGACTGCGGCACTTCTAGTAATTGTACATTAAGAGGTAAGTGATTCTGATTAATATATTATTCACACTTTATTCTAATATGACATAGTTTAGTAATTCCGCTACTCAAATTACCAGGCGCCACTGGAAATACCTTCTGGTGCGTACCAGAGACGCCCGGCAGCAGACGTAGTAACGGCCGCAGCCTTAAAAAAACTACTAAAATTACATGGGAAAGGTACTAATTAATGATTCACGGAGTAGAAGAAGCTCTCAAGTGGGCTAGTGACAAGCCCAATGCGTAAGTACGTTTTCACATTGTCCGATCCGATATTGGGGTAAGTTAAATTTATTTACTTACCCCACTTACCCTGATATCGGGTAGGTATATCTGATATTGGATCGGACAATGTAAAAACACTCTAATAGAATAAAGTGGCGAAATGTTAAGCCTAGACGTTATGTTATTCCTTTTGTTCAATGTTCAATTTATTGTAAGTACGCAATAGTATACTGGACAAAGATCTATCTAATTTAAGATATCTTTGGCCTCAGCTTTTACTACAATTACAAATAAGTAAAAGTTTACCTACCTAAAATACATCACCAAGATTTATTTACTTCACTATTTCATGTTTATTTTTGTGGGGCTCGTGGTCTAGTGGTAACCGACAATGTTAATACATTGCAAAGGTTAAGCAACATCTAGTCAGGCCGGTCATAGGATGGGTGACCATTTCCTAATACATTGAGACCCCTCCGTGCCACGGAGAGCACGTTAAGCCGTTGGTTCCGGTTGTCATACGAACATCAATGGCAGTCGTAAGAGGTAGTTGGTTGGACAGCCGACCCCAACTGAGCTGGGAAAAGGCTCGGTGAATGATTATGATGATCTCATGTTTATTTTTGCTTAACAGAACTCCACTACAACTTAGCCCGACAACAAGACGAGGAAACACTCAAAAGAATGAAGCAGTCATGGGAGAAGAATCTGCCTGACATGCATGATTATTTGGAACATATACTGCCACTGCTCCGAAATGCTTCGAAACAAAATAGTGAGTAATTTTGATTACATACCCATACCACCCGTACCCCGTACCTACTAACAAGATGCTGGCAGGCAGATAATAACATACTAACAATTCTTTCTTTTCAAAGTTACGAAAAATGAATGAAATTCTTTTTGTAACCAGCTGGTTATGAAAAACAGTTACAAAAACAGAATCGAAAAAATAATTCCATGTTCGTAGCTGGTTAGGTACCAACATTCAGTTACGAATGGGAATGAAAAGATGTACCTTTTCCATTCCTTATCCAAATAATTAGTTTCATTGGTATTTAAGGATATAGATTAATTTTAGATGTTTTCAAATCGAAAATAAACCTAACTATTACGTATGTGGACAAAAAGCACTGGCAAAGTGAAATTACTTGATCGTTTGTACATTTTTATTAACCATAACAATAAAACGTACATAAATTGTAAAACATAAAATAAATTAGTGTAAAAATCAAAAATAAACTTGAAGAATAAATATTTTGTAGTACCTATAAAAATGTATAATTTTTATAAGAAAAATAAAATTGGACACATCAACCAAGTGGTCAAATACACTATTCCGTCTGGAGCCTTAAACAGACCGCTTTAATTGACCGAATTTGAGGAACTTATTGACAAAGTTCTATGTAAACTTGGAAAAACTAATAAGTACCTAATAGTTTGTGGTGATTTTAATGCCGATTTACTTGTTAATACGCCTATGAGTTATAATATTTTAAATTTATTTAAATCACACAATCTTACAAACTTATTTTTGGAGCCTACTAGATATTGTGCTACAATAGCCACTTGCCTGGATAATATATACAGCGATATGTTGCCAGAAAGTAAAAGTATTATAAAAAAGATAGATTTAGACCATTGTGGGCAAATAGCATCTTTTAAAATCACTAAAGAAAAAGTTATAAAGCGTAAAATATTATGTAGACCAATAACTGGTGACCGCTTGGAACGTATGAGGGTTGGACTTTGCAATAAAATTCCATTCTTAGACACTGCCTTGATCCTAATGTAATGTATAAATTATTTTTTGATTCTTTTTACAACGAGTTCAACTCCATATTCAAGTCTAAGGAGGTCATGATTAGTGATAGTCCTACTTTCAGTGAATGGGCCACTGAGGGTGGGTATACACAAAAGTAGACAAAAACTTTATGAACTATACTCAGAAACACAGCTTAATAGATCAGTTGAATTTCTAGATTATGTTAAAACTTATTCAAAAAAGTTTAAAGCAGATTGTTTAGCAGCTAAATCAAAATATATAAGTAATAAAATTCTCAATAGTGCAGACAAAGTTAAATCTACTTGGAAAATTATAAACGCGGAAAGAGGTCAACAAAAATTAAATGATAATAATTTTAAACTTAATATAAATGGTAAAATAACAACATCAGACTTCGAGGTCGCTAACGAATTTGAAAATTTTTTCTCCCGAATTCCTGTAGATTTGACAAAAACCCTAGGCTCTTGAACCCCCATTGCAGAATCTTTGTTAAAAGCAAACGTTCCTTGTTGTAACGTTATATTTAAATTCAGTAAAGTTAACATAAACACCATCTTAAAACCTTTTAAATCTTTAAATATCAAGAAAACAGCTGACCTCTGGGGCATCTCTGTGTATTTAGTAAATTCTTCTATTGAAATGGTTGCTCCTGAACTAGTAATAATATTTAATAATTGTGTTGATAGTGGTGTGTTCCCTGATTTAATGAAATCTAGTAAATTAATTCCCCTGTTTAAATCGGGTAGTACTTCAGATCCGTCCAATTTCCGTCCCATTTCTGTACTACCTACATTTAGTAATTTTTTTGAAAAAATTATGCTTAATCAAATGCAAAATCACTTTAACGTTAATAAACTATTACATACAAAACAATTCGGTTTCACTCGTGGTGATGCCGGATGCCACTGATGCCGGAATTAAATTATTAGAGTGTATATACAGGGCCTGGGATGAGTCATATGATGCTTATGGTGTATTCTGTGACTTATCTAAGGCCTTCGATTGCGTTCATCACCAGACTTTAATTAAGAAACTTGATCATTACGGAGTCCGGGGGACGGCCTTGAATTTCGTCAATTCTTACTTAAGTGATAGGGTCCAGAAAGTAGTGATCAATGGTAAACAGTCACCTAGTTCTCCTGTAGCAATGGGGGTACCGCAGGGTTCAATTTTGGGACCTTTTCTTTTTCTAGTATATATTAATGATCTCCCTCACCCCATAAGAGACGACCACGAGGTAGTTTTGTTTGCTGATGACACTTCTTTAATATTTAAAGTTAAACGTGGACAGCGCGAACTTGACGATGTAAACATTGCCCTCTCTAGGATAGTCCACTGGTTTTGTGCTAATAATTTATTATTAAATGAAAATAAAACTAAATGTGTAAGATTCACCTTACCTAATGTAAGACTTGTTAAAACCAGTGTTAAGGTTAGGGATGATTTAATAGAATTGGTCGATGACACTGTCTTTCTGGGCATAACGTTAGACTCCAAATTGCAATGGGGGCCTCATATCGGGAAAATTTCGGCCAGGCTTAGTTCAGCAGCCTATGCTGTCAAAAAGATCCGACAACTTACAGACATTAAAACGGCGCGTCTTGTCTACTTCAGCTACTTCCACAGTATCATGACATATGGCATACTACTGTGGGGTAACGCTGCCGATATTGAATGCATCTTTGTGTTGCAGAAGAGGGTTGTCCGGACTATCTATGGAATGGGGTCTCGGGAGTCATTAAGAGATAAGTTTAAGCATATTAACATCCTTACAGTGTATTCACAGTATATTTATGAAATTGTATTGTATACCCACAAGAACAAAAGTAAATTTGTAAAAATAGTGATAATCATAATCTAAACTTAAGAAATAAGGATAAACTGGCTGTTAATAAATTTAGGCTTCATAAAGTGAGTAATTCTTTTGCGGGGAACTTTATTCGAATGTACAATACATTGACAACCGAAATAGCAAATTTATCTGTTAATAAATTTAAAAAACTAATAAAACGTAAATTGTGCCATAAAGCTTATTATAGTATTAATGATTTCTTAGATGACAAGGCTGCCTGGTTGTAACACGAATTGCTCCTTTCTAAATAACTCTCTATTAGATTTAAGATGAAATATTTTGGAAAAAAGCCGAACTGAGTTTCTTGAGGGCTCTTCTCAGTCACGTTGCATTTTGGAACCCTCGGTAGAGTCACACCAACTTTTGACGAATCTAAATAATTTTCTAAAAATTTCAAAGATAATAAACGTTATTTTATTTTATTTTATTTTTTATTTTAAAGAAATATTTTAATTACGTATTAAGATACTCGTAGAAAAAGCAAAAAAGCAGCCTATTTAAAAAATGATTTTTATTTTATTTCATTAATTTGTAAGTAAATAGTTTTTATTTCATTTTAGTATTAAAAAAAAATAAGGTAAAAACACTTTATCTCTGCATTTTTAATGTTATAGGCATGGGTAGATCAAGTAAACGCAAGGCTCCCATGAGACGAGTTTCGAGGTTCCCGTACCGGAACCTAATAAATACATAATAATGTATAAAAAATTATAAAGATTATCTAAACACATGTAAAATGCCTACGTGTTTTTTAGGGCACGTCCACAATGTTACTTGTTATCGTTGTCATCGGTTGATGTTATCCTTGTTGACTCAACAGCTTCTTCTGTTATTAATGACTGTTCACCTTCTGACTGAAAATTTTCTTTCACCAAATCTTTGGATTCTGATCTAGATAATACATGTGTACTAGAATTTGATTCCTTTATGTTACCGTTACTACTACTTATAGTTACTGATTTCTCAAGAGGCAATGTTAGATTTGTGTTTGAAAAGACAACCGATGTACTTTGTTTTGCCAGTAGAGCTTGCTGAGAACTTTTTATGCTGAAGTCAGCGTAAGCCAAATCTTTCAGTATTGATTTTTGGATCTCAAGTTTACTGGCCAATAATTTCTTTTCCAAATCTGTTTTGGCTTCATCTTCCACATCTGATTCTTTATCTTTTAAATCTGTTGATTGCGTCGATGTTACGAACGATTCAATACTTTGTGTAGTTTCAGGTATTCCTAGATTTGTTACTTCCGGTAGAATTTGAATACTAGGAATTGTTTTAATACTGCTCGAGAACGAAGTATTTGACGCAGATGTAGTGGCAATGCTTTTTCTTGATGCAAGCCTTAATGATCCTGCTGTCAGCTTTGTCATAATAGAGCCACACCTAGAGAGTTCAGAGGTCTTCTTAACCGGTATCTTGGGAACAAAACCAAGATCACCTTTATTATACACATTGCTAAATGACACGAGAGTAGCTAATGATTCAGATCCTTGTATTTCATCAAAACGTGAGACAATCTGAAGTAGATTCGTGAGGAACTTTCTATCCATTCCTTTTTGTTCGGAATCAACCCACTGATCAAATTTCAGGGCAGCTTTGATAGCAAAATCGGTGTCTTGTAAGATTGTACGAAGTTTGTCTCGCTCTTTACTTGTTTTTGAAGCATCCGCAATAGTTTTATTGTGATCACAAAGCTTAGCATGCATATTTTGTTCTAGAATTCGTACTCGTAATATTAAATGCTCGTTTTCTTTAGTAACTTTCTTCATTATACTTTGTAATTTTTCGAAATCGAACTTTTTCTTTTCGAATATTCCTTTCTCTTTTTTGAGTGTCTCAAAAGTGGCTGTAAGGCGGTCAATTACTTTGACTTGAATAATATTTTTATTAATGGTCACATCTCGTTCTTCTTCAGCTAATTCTTTAGCAATGGCTGCGGCTTTGATGTACTCTTTATACATTTTATTTTGATCAGATACCTTTTGTTGAATACTTAAAAGTTTATCTAATTCGTTATTCATGGCTATGTTTTCTCGAATAACCCTATGGGTGGATGCAGCGATTTTAAGTTCAGAGGCATCTTGAAAATCTTGGGCTAACCGTAGTAATCTTGCTTCCATTTGTTTTTTTAGATTGTCTTTCCCAATCACAAATTTCTTTTCTGTATTATATAGCTGTCTCTTGAACTTCATTTCTTGTTCTTCAAACATTTCTTCCTGTTTTAGGAATTTATCCATCAAATCATCTTTAACCGCTCGAAATTCTTGAAGAGTATTTATTTTACCTGAAAGTAATTTGTTTTCAGAAGTAAGCCGGTCTTTTATAGTTTTGTAATTTTTTTCTAGTTTTGAGATAGATTCTTGAAATTGCGCTGTTTCTTGTTCTCTAATTTTTTCAAGACTATCGACTCTTTGTTTTAGCACATTATATTCTTCAGATTTGGTCGCGAGTACTTTTTTTAAATTAGAAACGATATTCGCACGGTCAACGTCTAATTGATCATAAGATTTCTGGAGCTCCTCATTTTGTGTTTCATATTGCTGTACTGTAGATTTAAGTTGGGCAATTCGTCGGTTACATTCGGTTAATTCTTGGTTCAAAAATGTCCTTTCCACTTCACTAAACACTACGACTTTTGTCGTTTCTTTATTAGGTGCCATATTTTTAATATTTTTTAATGAAATAAACAATACTTCAAAAATGCAAAATAAATAAGTATCATATAAAAACTTAACTCATATATACATTACTACACAAAATACAACAATATCATAGAGTAATGTAATATCATGACCCTACTAATAAGTATATAAACATCAATATACCTACTTACCATGGCAACCAAAATCTGTTATCTATGGATTATTATTAATAAAGTGTTTTTCTGATATCCAAACTATTTTCTATTTTTGCAAGCTTTTAATATGTAATATCTTTTATTCAACTTTCAATGTATTTTATATTTATTCAAGTAAAAAAGTGCGAGTAAAATTTAACAGACTTCGCGGTTTTTTAATGGGCTGTTTAGCACACATTATATGTAGTTCAATTCACGTAAGAAAAACGCTGGGCGAGACCCTTCTCGCCCAGCGTTTTTCTGTGGGTTGTGGTTGCGCATCGGCACTCGTTTTTACTCGCTGTTACCATATAGAATATATAGATCGATAAATTGCCTACCGTACAGCGTTATTTTTATCTGACGCGACCTGTATATCGCGCATAGATATATTAAGGGAGCGAAGCGAGCGGCATCCCAAGTCTCTGATATCGCGTGACAATTTAATACATACTAAGAATATACCTAACTATCAGTCCGAGTGATGTAGTTTTCTTGTTCCCACTACGATTAGAATGTTCGGGATATTTACCATGTAACATTATTTTATCGAGTCTTCCGATCGTGATCGCGTTCGAGTGTGCAGTGAGACCGATGGTAGTGGTGCGCGGAGTAAACGAACTAGAAGGAGGGTGGAACGATTCTAGACATTTTTCATCAACCGCCATTACTCCAGTTCTTCCGCGATCATGGCGCTTGCAACAGTGCCGAAATATCGGAGACTCGATAAAATAATGTTACATGGTAAATATCCCGAACATTCTAATCGTAGTGTTAATGACCATGATAGTTTAAATACATTCTTGTTTCCAATTCTCAAGGGAACACTAACCAGAATCAAAGGTAGCATAGGTAGCGTTAAGGATAATTTAGTTACATTAGTGAAAGAATTTTCAGAATCGTGTCAATAGTTTCAGAGCCTATTCAATGCAAACCAACAATCAAATCTTTTATCTGATAAATATTAAGGACATTTTTTATACAGTGCCATCTAGATCAAAGTAAGCTAATATAAGCTTGTGTTATGAGATCTAGTTGTGGGATACTTAAATAGGGATGTATATATCTCTTAGATCAAAAATACCTAGATTACCACCGATCAGTGCTTTAAAAACGGCACCACTTTACCTCGGCCATTGCACACCTGGCCGCTTGCTGACTCTCGAGGGATGCGTCAACGGCGCTGTAAATTTATGCTTTTGTATTAATTATTACGAATTATTTCTATGTCAACCATCAATGTACAATCTTGTTTATTTTATAGATGGTATTTGTAATAATTACCTATAAAGTATTCGAGTGCCAAGATTCCGCGTTGTATTTGTACTGAATCCAATATTATAGTATTTTTGATCTAAGATATATCTCAATAATCGCGTTAAAGACCCGTTAGTCATAAGTTTATAATGTGTACAAACGCGAAAGTTTAAAAAAGTACTTAAATAAATAATTAAATAAATCTGCTTACTTAACCCTTGGCATGCCTGGTAGGGTCCCACAGACCCATCACTAAAATAAATTGCTGCAGTTCATTCAAAGTTGAATTTTGCACGCAACCGTTTTCAGTAGCTGACCGTTATGAGTCTCTAGACGTCCGACACCCGCCATTTCAGTCCAGGGTACGGTTCTTTAGAACAAAGATGTGATTTAAGTGCGCGTGTACCTGTTATTTAAGTACAACTTTCATACATGATGCAAAGTAAAAACGCTACGCTTACGCTTTTGTTAAAATCGCTGCTTACGTTTAATTATAAGAATAAATAACAAAACATATTGATTCTGGGTTATTTTTATTACATACTGTAGCATATTATACTGCTAGCTTATCAATTAATTTAATACACTACTACATGTTTATAGGGGGCTAATAGTCCGGGTCCGTGAGACCCTACAAGGCATACCGTGTAACTTTTGGTCACCAGGCATGCCGAGGGTTAATTAATGAAATAAATAATTAAATATTTTTAGACACAACGTCATCTATCCCAAATTAAACTAATATATTATCAACCGACTTCCAAAAAAGGAGGAGGTCCTCAATTCAACGGTGTTTTTTTACCTCATTACCTATTAGTGGGTAAACCGATTTTGAAATATATTTTTTTAATTAGAAGCTACTTACTACTTTCCAAGTGGTCCGATTTCAATTTGGTCCTATTCCGACAACTATTTGGTCCCATTTCGGTAGTTTGAAGTCGGTTGCTGTGTCAATTTTTGACGTGTATTTTTATTAGGTACCAGTGGTCGCCCGCGACTTCGTCCGCGTGTTAATTTGTATTTTTTCCCGTTCCCGTCGCGCCGCGGCATATTTTGAACAATTCACACAATACCTTTATAAATTGTAGCCTATGTGTTATTCTGATGTATAAGCTATATTATTGTAAAGTTTCATTAAAATTCAGTAGTTTTTACGTGAAAGAGTAACAAACATCCATCCATCCATACATACATACTTACATACTCACAAACTTTCGCGTTTATAATATTAGTAGGAAGTAGGATAAGCACAGACATATTATAAGAGGTCCATAGGTATAAGCTTGTGCTATGCTATAGGATATAGAGTCTAGACGACTGATAAATATACATTTTATTTCTAAATGTATGTACATTGTACATTTTATAGATAGAAAACACCTAAACTCCGAAACAAATATTTGTGGATCACACAAATATTTCGCCCATCGGCAAGAAAGTCACAACACAGGATAATACGAATACATTTCCAATAGACTAGTCCAATGTCAGCTATGGGTAGCTGCAAGATGAATTTGAGTTAAATATCTCTCTCATCGAATATTAATTAGAAACTGATTACTTATGTAATGTGAAAGTGAATACCTTTGATGAAACCGGTCAGGATTTTAAATAATAAAGGAAATTGTGGAATATACAAGGGAGATTATTCAAAATGTATTATTATAATCGAAAGCATAAATAATATACGAAAAATATGTACGAATTTTAGATAAATATTACATCTGATTGCCGACCAAAAACTTTTATCTGCTAAAAAGTTTCATTATTCCAGGGCGCCGCATTGATGAGATATAATACTTAATACTCTTTTTACTAAGTCACTTTTCGACGTAAAGGGTATGATCTAAGTTAATACAGAGCATACGTGCATCGAGTATGCGTAGCGTTGTCAGACCCCATGTAGTTACCCTATTACGTTAAGTTACTTATATGTAATGTGTATAGTTGCATACATTCGATTTAAAATTTTATAATAAGAAAATAGTAACGTCATAACATAACTAATGTAACGACGGCATTTTTCATACAATATTGGTTGCTACACAATAGTTTTAAGTTGAAAATTGACGGATTTTAATATAAATAAATAAATATGTAATTATTAAGTAGGCATTATACATTTTAATTTGTTTAGAAATAATATAAGGGCATTTTTTTTATTCCACAAGACCGCTCCCATGTCCAGTGCTGCGGGCGTCTCTGGCACACACCAGAAGGTATCTCCAGTGGCGCCCGGCGGACTTTGGCACCTGTGTGGTCTACTCGGGGGTTTGGTTGGAATGAAAATACCGCGTCGTTGGGGTTGGGTTTTATCCCGCGTCGGTGAGTGAATCTGCCTGCTCCTGTAAGGACGGCGGGTGGTTATCCCACGGTCCTCAGGCCCCGATCATGGAGGTCGATGGTTCTGGGCGTAAATGAGTCTGCCAGAGCGGCCAGGGCGCCTGACCGCTGACTGTGGAACTCAGCGGGTAGGGTACGCTCCCTCTTCCTCTCGGCAGCCTCCTTCGCGAGCATGACTTGCAGAAGGACACGGCCGCGTTCCACCTACTCGCGCTGGAGACCATGGCTTGAAGCATGGTTTTCAGCGAGGTCCCGGCGCTGACTCACCCACGCTGGGCACTCCACCAACGTGTGGAGTGCAGTGTCGTCTTCGGAAAACTCGCAGTGTTGACACCGGGGTGTGACCTCACGATGGATGCGAAACAGATAGCTACCGAAGCATCCATGCCCGCCACGATGACGGTGGTTCCTCACTTTGGTTGCTCAAGTCGCACCCTCCAAGTCTCCATGAGATACTGGCGGAGTTGGGACCGCTGGTCCTCGATTTCTCGAGATGTAGGCCTGTGGTTCCTCTCCAGCGCCTCCTTGAGCCATTGAAACAATGACGCAAGGGCTCTCGCTTCCAGGTCCCATGGAGGGGTCCCGGCTAAAAGTTATGCAGCCTCTCCGGAGATCGTGCGGTACCCCCGTATGGTACGGCTAAGGTCCTCAGTGGGCGGTTCAGAAGTCGCGTTCTTCTTGACCGTCAATCTCTCCGCCAATACGGGAGCCCCGTATAGGGCCATACTCCGCACGATCCCCAGGTACAGTCTCCTGCAGAAGGCGTTGGGTCTCTTTAGGTTGCGCATGAGTCGCGAAATCGCGACTGATGTCCCTGTTACTTTGAGGACCAAACTTCGGATATGTGGTCCGAAGTTCCATCGGCTATCAAGTACGATCCCTAGGTACTTCATCGACGGCTTGATGCCGATGCTAATGCCTCCTACAGTAATGGTGGAACCTTCAGGTGGACCGTGCCGAGGTCCGTGAATACAAAGAACCTCGGACTAGTGCAGGGCCACTTCCAGTCCCAGCCGCCGTATCCGACCCACGACTTGAGTAATGTAGGGCATTTAAATTAAGTAGTCTACATCAATATACCTTCGGTTTTAGTGTGCGTATGATGTGATCATACAAAACAAAGTAAGTAGAAATTAAATAAAAATAAGGTTAATACGTGATTTCCCAAAAACTACAGTTTTTGTGTTATGAAACTATCCTTTCTGACGTGCGATTTGACTTGACCCGGAATCGAACATGGGACCTCAGGGATGGCAGTCACATACTCATACTACTGCGCTACGGAGGCACTTGTTGTTCAATGAAGGTACACTATTATATTGTTTTGAGTTAGTTTATCTGAGTTAGTTTTGCAATATCCCATACCTTTGCCTGGTTGTATATTTCTTACCTATGATCGACACGTTCCAAGCCTCAATTACAATCGAGATTTAATCGGTGGATCGCCTACGATCTTGCCCGTGGTCCAGTCTATTTTTGTAATATACCTTTTGTAATACCTTTAACTTCAGGCACGGTAAGAAGATTACCCGATACAGGTATCTAAAACGCATTTGATTCATATAAAATATTTTAACTACAAAATTATATTTTTTTATTTATATTTTTTACAAATGCAGTAAATTCAAGAATTCCTCAGAAACACTTGTTTTTACTGGCTACTTCAATTTATAAATCTTTCATCGAATCTGTTCAGCAGTTTTCAAGGACTATAGCAAAATAAAAGACTGATAATAAAGAGAAATAAAATATACTAATTAAAACTAAGTATCAAATCTAATCTGTCTGAGATATTTTAGTTATCAAAAATACTGTATGACAATGAAAATTAAACATGTTGTTTAAAGTATAGTTCTGTGCCTTTTTAAGCTTCTGGTGTTTCTTCATCGGTTTTCTTACCTTCTTCGTTTTCATCAGGAGCTTCAATAGCTTCTTTGCTTTCCTTGTCAGCAGTTTCTCCCTCTACCTGCTCTTGATCTTCTTCACCTACTATACCTTCTTCACCAGCGGTCAGTGAAGGTTTTGATGTAACTAAACTGAGTTTAGAAGTAGGCTCTGTGATTTCCAATCGGGACTTCGAAACCATACCAATTTGAGACATCTCTAAATCTTTCAAAATTGATTTCTGTATTTCTAATTTACTTAGTGCTAATTGTTTTTCTACATCATTTAAATCTTCAAAGGAGTCTGCCTTTTCTGATTCACTTACACTTTCTTGAGAATGTAAAGACGTCACTGTGAACGACGGCACACTTACTTTGGATGCAATCGATATATCCGATTTATGTGGAATTAATCGAAAGCTAGGCATAGTTCTGACACTTCCAAGAGTTGATATTGTTGGAGACACAGGTAACGAACTGCGTTTCCCTATCACTGTTTCTTGTGATCTAGTTGGTGCGAGAGAGGTCCCCGATTTCCTTCTTACCCCAGCCTTTGGCTTTGGAATGAATCCAAGGTCTCCTTTTTCATATACGTCTGTTAAAGAGAGCAATGAATCAACAGATTCTGCTTGATCAGCACGACGGTGCTTATTTATTACGTTTAGAATGTGTGTCAATACTACTTTTCTCTCTAATATCTCACGTGTTGGATCTATTGAAGCCCACTGATCTACTTTCAATGCTGCTTGTATTGCAAACATTGTATCTCTTATTACTGCTCTATACTTATCACGTTCTTTAGTAAGTTTTGTTGTTGCAACGAGGTTTTCAGTTTGTCCGCCCATACGGCAATGGAGATTTTGTTCGAGTATTTTTATTTGTAATGCCATTGTGTCATTTTCTTTTGTTAATTTATTCACTTTTGTTTGCATAGTCTCGAAATCATATAGTTTCTTATCATTTAATGCTTTATTTTGTTGTACGATTTGATATGCAGTTGTTAACTGATCAATAACTTTAAGTTGAACGATACTTTTGTTTATAGCCTTATCCCGTTCGGATTCAGCCACTTCTAAAGAATTTCGGGCTGCTCTTTCATCTTTTTTAAATTTTTCATTTTGTTCTGCCACTTTTGCTTGGGTGAATAATAAACTGTCCAATTGATTATTCAAAGCAATATTTTCTCGAATAACTCTATGCGTAGACGCTGCTATTCTACTTTCACTTGCGTCTTGAAAGTCCTGGGCAAGTTGTAAAAGACGCGCTTCCATTTCCTTTTTTAGTTTATCTTTGCCAATCACAAATTTTTTTTCAGCGTCATAAATAATCCTTTTATATTTCATTTCCTGAGCTACAAATTCTTGTTCCTGATTTTCAAATTTTATCATAAGGACATCTCGAATTGCTCTGAATTCTTCAAGTGTGTTAATTTTACCAGCCAGGAGTTTATTTTCCGATGTAAGTTGGTCTTTCATAGTAGTGAAATTTTTTTCTAATTCATTAACTTTTTGTTTAAATTGTGCTATTTCTAGTTCTCGTAAGTCTTCCAGGCATTTAACTCTATCTTTTAGTTCATTCGTCTCTTCAGTTTTTACATGTAAAGTTTTCTTTAGGTACGCTATAATATCCGCTCTGTCCTCATCTAGTTGGTCATAAGCATTCTGCAATTCCATGTTTTTCTGTTCATATTCATCAACAGCTGTTCTTAGTCTTGCTAGTTTTCTGTTGAGATCTGCTACTAGTAGGTCCTGCATAGCTCTTTCAACTTCAGTAAATTGCCGGTTTCTCTCGGACACCCCAGCGCCTGGTGCTGCTTCTTTCTTTTTTGGTGGCATGATTATTTTATAATAATCAAGGTACTATTATTTTAACATAAATTACAATAGTAAAAGTAATATCTCTTGTAATCACAGATTAGAATACTTATATGTAATTGTAATAAAAGTGCAGCGATATAACAATTTCGAAATATTGACATTAAAATTGACAAATCCATGACAAATGTATATTCCATTAACGTCATAATGTGATTATTAAAAGTTATTAAAATGAGGTCATAACTTGTCAGTAGGTAAGTATACATAGACACAAATCGCGTCTTTATCCCCGTAGGGGTTAAAGGAGGCACAACACGTAATAGGTGGCGTATTGCCGTTTCCGGAAATTATATTTGCGAGGAGAGGCTCATCTGTTTGATAGCAGGTGCACCGCGTGTAGGTGAGGATGGATTGGGCCCTAGACATGTTAGCACCCGTGCCCCGTGCTACCTTCATGCACTTCCAATTCGATCCATGAATTGCACAGTGGTTGGTGGTAGACATGTAATAGACCAATCTGTGTTGTTCTGGATGGGTCACTGTACGTTTTTATAACCCCCAGTCTAAAGAGCCTATGCGGCCTCTGTCAATTATTGTATTTCAAAGCACCGAGTTTGCTTAAACTAGTCTTAAAATATTAAGATAGAAATTATTAACAGATCACAAAAACTGATGTCATCGGCAGAACTTGAACTGAGCTAAGATGACGGTCATCTTAGCTTAATGGTCAGTCGTCCAGTAAGGGAAAGGCCGTGGGTTCGATAAAGTTAGCCGTTTACTTAAAATTCCATTTTATTCACAGGTTACAATTCTGTTGAAGAGTACTGGGACAACTTAGCTGAATACGAAGGTGCAACTTTGAAAGCCAGAGAACTATGGGAAAATGTAAAACCATTATATCAAAAGCTCCATAAATATGTAGGTCTCAAGCTAAAAGGGTCTGAAGCAGTCGGCAAACCTTTACCAGGACATCTGTTCCGTAAGTTTTTAAATACAACATGCATCTACTTTAAGAATTATACAAGATAAATACAAATTTCTTTTATGTCTTATTTATTTAGTACGACGTAATTAAGTTATTCTGAGTAACTTATAATGGTTCTCCAAAATAATTTTGTACATTTTACTTGAAATAAATATTTCTTGAAATTCTCACACAACATTTAAATGCATACAATACATTAATATGATATGAAACGAGTAAAAAACAATCACAAATGTATTTATGAATGGCATACAATTTTTCACATTTATATTTATGGGAATGTAATATTTGAGTTTAATATTAATTCATCATCTACCTGCCCTTATCCCAATTATTTGGGGTCGGCGCAACAAGTCTTTCTCCTCCACACACCTCTGTCAGAAGTCATCTCTTCATTCACTCCTCTCCTTGTCATATCCTCTTTCACACATTCCATCCATCTTTTCTTTGGCCTACCTCTACTTCTTAAAGCCTCTACAGTCATACTTTGCACCTTTCTAACGACATTGCTTTCCTCTCTTCTCATAACATGTCCATACCATGACAGCCGCTCGCTTCTCAATTTTTCATTCACTGGTGCAACTTTCAAACTTCCTCTAATATACTCGTTCCTTACCCTATCCATTCTTGTCACACCACACATCCATCTTAACATTCGCATTTCCGCTGCATGCAATTGTCTTTCATCCGTCGCTTTTACGGCCAAACATGAAAGTCCATACAGGACGGCAGGTCTGACGACAGTCTTGTAAATTTTCCCCTTAAGTTTCGGAGGAAATTGGGGGTCGCATATAGTGGCTTTGACCTGCCGCCATTTCATCCAACCTGCGTCAATTCTGTGCTTCACTGTACGATCGATTTCCCCATCCTCCATCCTCTTGAGTTTAATATTAATTATTAGTAAAGTAATGAATATTAAACTGAAATATTCCACCAAAATTCAGTACTAACCAAACACACTGAATACAAAATATTGTACATCTTTATTTGGAACTTGTAGTCCTCAGTCGGGGTTTTATTTAAAACTACGAAGTTCTCGCATGAATATTTGTGCCGCAGCAATACTTCACCGTGTGTTGACTAATACCATAATACTGTGAAGAAGATTATGTACGTATAGCTACATCACAGATTGGTTGTTAACTTTCTATGTAACGGCAATGGTTGCCCCCCAATACGTGGAAACAACTATATGAGTATTAAAATGGGGGTGTTTAATTCACCTATGCCTACTCCTCTCAGGGATAAAGGCTTGATAATGTTATGTTATGTTTTACAACCAATCATTGCATTGCCTGAATTTCTGCAGTTATTTTATTGAACCCTAATAAATGTGGCAAACTTATTCTTGCATTCTGCAACGCCTGCCTGCTAATGTGATTTGGGTACCCTTGTTTACATTATTCATCGTCATAATTCAGTCAATGATGATATTTGATTCTCATCATTGACTGAATTATGATGATAACGGCCAAGCTTTTTCCCAACCCAGTCGGGGATTGGCTTTTCTTCCAAATTTTTTATTCTTATTTGGTTGAAGTACTAAAAATATTTTTTTTAACCGTTGCAGGATCTTTGGCCGGAGACGATTGGTCTTACCTCATAGAAAATCTACTACCAAAACATGCAGGAGTATATCAAAAAGTGCATGCAAATCTGCAGCTCAAGGTAACTGTCGACGTTCCAGATAGGTATTACAATCATTGAAGACAATGACTTCAATGTGTCACACTACATTTACTGGGTAAAAAAGGGTCACGGTTTTAGATGATGTGCGAACGGTTGTGCATTCGCTTCACCTCGGGTTTGATTACCGATTCAAATCAAATATTTTGTGATCTTCAAACGTTTGTTTTGTAGTTTGCGTGTGTATGTTAATGTAAAGAAAATTTATCAGTTGTCTAGATCACATAACTTAAGTTTATCATTCTTTGGCCGTGTACGTGAATATAATAGTCATTGGGTTACATTGCCAGGGTAGCAGAATGACGAAGCACGTAAATGGACTTCAGCACGTACAAAAAAGCTAAGAAGTCTCTGGTTGATAAATCAATGTAATGAAACCAATTTTCCACAGGATCTAGGGGGATCTAAAGCTTTCAAACAAGCAGCAAAACTAATCAAAACATTAAACTTAGGTGATATAGATGATGAAATTATTAATGCATCTATATTTAATAGTACTTGCCCACCTATTTTGGTGGATTGGTGCAAACCAAACAAAGTCGAAGTAATAACATGTAAAGACGTCAGTATATCGCACTATATAGAGGCACATGAAGTTGCTATGAAGATAGTTTATAAGCAAACAGTTAATCAATACAGCAATAACACTTATATTTTAAGAGAAGCTTCTCGTTATTCAGGTAAGTCTTTATATTTCAATATTAGCAGAATTTATTCAACTAGGACTAAACATAGTTTAGAAATAGAAAGAAATATCGAAACAACGGAAAAGCTACTACCTATCGGACCTTTGATATTGGCTATCACAATTTATTCCTACGAGTATTAATGGCTTCTATTTATTTCTAGAAAAACAGTGTAAGTTTCATCCGAATCTGTTCGGTAGTTTTTGACATATAAATAAAAGCTGTTGTTTGCTTTAGTTAAAAGTCAACATTATCAAGGTTTATAGTCTGTTTAATTCTGGAATTTAATCAAGAACTTCAAAGTATAATTGTTTGTTTGTTTCAGCTGTATATGAAGCTATTCCTGGTTTTGTATCGCTACTGTCGTTAAACCCACACGTGTTGAGTAAAGCGGGATTGTTCCCGTTAGAAATGTTCAACTACAACCCTAACTACCATCGTCTTGTGTTACAACTCATTATGGCTTTGAGAGATTTACCAAAGTAAGTTACTTTTGGCAATTCTATTGGCAAGAATCTGGCTTATGAATCTGTAAAACTAAAAAGTCTTCTGAGGTAACAAGAGTCAAACCCAGGCAATACCATTGAGATAGCTCCATGTACTAACATATTTTATGGTAGCACGAGGCAACCAGAGGTATAACACAAGCCTACATTTTAGCAGTAATTTTGTTGCTCCCACGTAGTAGGATACAAGCCTGTTGCCTGTTGTTGTTGTAACGCGAACGTAAATTGCAACAGCCAGGACTGGTGAAGTCGGAGAATCTCGAAGCCCTGGTGTACGGAAGAAACTCACATGAAATACGTGAGTACGTTTCTTTGGTCCCTTTGCTCAGTCATTATTTCTTTACAGGTTAAATTTCTACTTGGCCGCAGACGAATGGAGGATAAAAGTTTTAATGGGAACCATCCCATATTCAAAAATACCGAGTAGTTGGACTGAATTTCGTAAAAATTTTTCGTTCATTGAATCCTCTAATAATGATTTCCTTGGCGACCCTTACATGGTTCTCAATAAACCTTTCATAGGGTAAGTACCATTCAAAAACTGGATTTAGGTAAATGCACAGTCACACAAATTATTCCACGGGGATTCCGTGTGGTTAGAAAGGTGCAATTTAGGAATGTATAAGGATGTATATATGAGGGCCTTCTAAGCAGAGGTGGGTTCAAGAAAAGATAAATGGAATACGTGAAAGAGGATATGATTAAGAAAAGGAGTGACAGAGGAGATGACGTCTGATAGGAATGTGTGGAAGAGGCAGTTGTTACTGATAGGAATGTTGCGCCGACCCCAAATAATTGGGATAAAGGCTGGTAGGTCATTATTCTACAAGACTTCGGCAACAGTAACAGGAAAAACTGAGAGGAAATTGAAGTGGATCTTTTAAGTTTTAAAATACCACAACAAAACACTACACACTGTTCGGCGTCAGTTTCATGAGGTTATCGATCGATCCAGTCGACTTAATAGTGCCTTGTTGAACTGTAAAGCTTCAATTTTCACGTGGTTAAAGTTTAAGAGCCTGAAGGACTTTACAGATAGTTGTTGACTTTCAGTCTCACAGGGAAAGAATGAAAATTTGATCGGCTTTTGTGTGCTTAAAACTCAGGTACTCTGTATAAGTCAATTACAAATCAAACATCCTTTCTAATCTTTAACGTTGTTTTTATGAACCTTGTATTTACATTACTTGTGTATTTACTTTATGTTATAACTAGCCGATGCAAGTAAGATTTTTATTAGATCTACTCCACGCTGAATAAATATCTTGTTTCCAATTCCAACACAACAAATGTTTGGTCCAACACAACCTGTTTGGATGGTTTGCATAAATTACCTATACTTGTTGAACTAGGAAATGGTTGATGAGTACCTTTGTGCCAATTTTCATCTACATCTGTTTAAGGGATAAAATTTTATTTATACTATTGGTCAGATAATTGCAAAATAAACAACCACACAAATAACATCTGTTACAGAAAGTTTATGGGTCTAATCTTGAAATATCAAATCTATCAATCGTTTGCTGAAGAAATGATGTCTGACAATTCGGATTTAGTACAACATATTGCTGAAAACAACGACCGGTTATTGTAAGTTCCAACAAATATTTGCCTGCGATCTTCAATGTTTGGTTCAGTTCAATCCGATATGACGATAGAAGTGGAATGTACGAGGCGGAATTATAGGTCTTTGGATAAGGCATTTAATCAGTTAAGGCATTTTTATACCATGCCCCAACAAATAAACAAATGCAGGGAAACCCTCATGATTTTTGACACTGAGCAAACGGCTCAAATAAGAGATATATTTGAGCCGGTTGCTCACTTATTTAAAATTATTAGTTTTGTTGAATGACTTTATAGTAGGTATAGGTATGTCGAGACTCGAGATACAGTTTTACTACATGATGTATTTCTTCTACAGATATGCAATGTTACAAGCGTACGGAACTCCTTGGCCCGATATGATTAGTGAAATTTTAGCTAAACGAGAATACGGCTTGGAATACACAGGACTCACGGACTACTACAAATTCCTCGATGAGTACTTAGACAATCAATTAGATCCAACTAGTGAGAGTAACTATTCCGAAGATTATATTGAGCCTGTTGTCGAAGAGCCGATACCAGAAGACAACGAAATACCAGTATCTGTTGAAAAGCAAGAAGAAAAAGAACAACACAGTGTCAAAACATCACAAGTTGATATTGATGAAAATGTAATAGACACTGGTGAAGGATCAAAATCCAAATTTAATATAGAAACATCTACAGTCGGTGTTTTAGAGATTAAAAATCCTTTAGCAGCCGAAGATCATAAGGAAGCAGAAACAACGAAAGAAGCATCTTATAGTACATATTGGTGGATAGGAGTTGCTGTTGCGATAGCTGTATGTGTGATATTCGTGGCGATAGTGGCAAGAAAACGTCACAATCACAGAAAACAACTGGAGAGACAACGGAAAAACAACTCGCGTGCCTGATGCGAGGAATATCGATTCTAATAAAGAATCGATATTTAAAACTGATATTCAAACAAAGTGAAATTGTACCAATACAATTTTGTGAAGTGAAAAAATACATTGGTTCCTTGTAGCGTTTTGCATAATTGGCCTTTTCGGATGTGGTATTTATTTATTATACATTTTTAAATTAAGTTCATCACATATTGTGCATTTTATTGGGTATTTAATTTTTTTTTTTTTGTATTGTAAGATTAGATTAAGCATAAAAGTAAATAAATATTTTTGTACATATCAGAATTTGCTAAATAAATACAAAAAAAGTATTGTTACCAAGAGTGTCTATATTATAGATAGATTTATATTCTAATTAGATGTAATTTTGCTGTGCCTTAAGCGTCTCAATTTCTAACAAATAAGATGCATTAGATATGATAGGTATTAATTATCAAATTTGTATATACAATGTAGATAATTTTAATTGAACAGAGTCTCTATTTTCCTTCTATTAATATAAAATAAAATGTCGGAACAAAATCTGTTTTAATAATTTCATATATTTGTAATGCAATATCGAGCAGCCCTCGCATTGGTTTTACACGGCAATATACAGAAAATTTTAGTAAATTATAAAGACAAACCTTCCTTATGTCAATGGCTCCTACGTATTTATTTATTTTGCAAACTATTGAAACAATAATTAAAAAAAATTTTGCAATCAACCTCTACGTGCCATGTTGCTTTTTTAGTAGTAAAATGCTTTTTTGTATTTTTAATATCTTTAGAGATTTTACACATTGGCCTCTATTGGCTCGCAACTCGACTACATGACACCGCACATGGAACTATCGAACCATTGCTATTTATACGTGGATAAGTTGTAATTTGCCTAAATATTTATTTTGGTTCAAGCCAACGAATTTTTTTTTGGTTTCTTGCTATTACTTATAGAATAAGGTAAAGTTGAACCATTGCGCTAATAATTGGAAAAAGGCCTAAGTAATATACGTAGGAGCAGTACATTAATCATTCTGTCTAATTGTCAACACTGAAGGAAAATTTGTTATGTAGAGTTTGAGTTTATGGCAAACAGACAGACATGACGAGGGACTGTTTTATATGTAGTAATTTTATAAGAGTGTTATTTTAATTCTAATTATTTTTGTTATTATGTCACAACCAAATAATGTATCTCTTAATTTGATGTTGGTTGTTATTTGTTTGTGTGAGACTTTATTGTTGTAAAGTATAAGTATATTTGTGTCGGCAAACAGAAAGTAATAAATGTTTTGAACATTATTTATTTTTATTAACCTTTTTCTGCATAACTCATATAGAATGAAGTTAAGGCTGGTTTATTTAACAATGCCATTGGTATACGAACATCTATGGCAGTCGTTATGGGTAGTAGGAGCCTTAACAAATATGGCTGGTCTACTGTCAGAACTTATATATTGACAATGGGTTGGGAGGTAAGTCGCTTCGCAGTAAGACTGGGTCAGTGGATGATACCCAGTGGGTTACCAGCAGCTACAACCACATGTTATATATTAGTAACCACTGGATTTTTATAGCCAATATTTCTATCTCGATACTATGTGCTAATTCTCATCCAAATCTGTTTAGTTCTACAGTCTACGTGTATTTAGAGTCCCAATAGGGTAATATCAATCGTAACCGCTAAGGCCCGACAAGAGCTTTTACTTTTTAAACTTTCGCGTTCTGGCTGAAACCTGTGTCCACGGCTCTTGTAACAGGGTCGAAACGTCGGGTAATAAAGAGGTATGTATATATCTCAATAATCGCGTAAAAGACCCGTTTGTCTTAAGTTTATAAGAGTTTATAATTCTACAGTATTTTATTGCAAACTCACCTATTTTCGGTACAAGTGAATTTTGTTCTTTTTTTCGATCCTATCAAGTTCCGCCAAGCACCAACAATTGAGAGTATAAATCACGTCATATAGAAACTTATGGGGTACCTACTTGAAATCTAAGTGGGAACTCCAAAAGGCATTTCGCTCAAGCAATTCCATTAGCAATAATATAGGTAGGTACCTACCTTTTTAGGTGAGTAATCTTAGTATATGCCAGTCACTGTGACTGTAATATGGGCATATTAATATCAAATACTTAAAGTACCCGAAAGACGTTTAATTTATTAATATATTTCACTTGTGAAATTTCTCGAAGCGGGACTCCGCCGCCTGCTGAAATTTCATGAACGCCTTATAACGTTTCTCGGGCGAGTTTATGACGTTCATACAAATCACATATTTTTCATTCTAAGTACATATTTCTCACGATTTTCAATCATTACGTTGTATTTGAGGCGAATTTTTATAAAAAAAAAGGAGGTTAGTTAGTAGGTAACTTTTGTGGTTTAATTGAGCAAATAGCACAAGTAAATTGCGAATAATCTAGCTTATTCGTGCTGCTTGGGTCTTTACAAAATAGTGCTTTCGTTACTTCGCCATGCATTTCAAAGTAAGTAAGAATTGCTCTGCTAGACAGGGCAATTACCAACCTCTCAAAAATCTGTCGCAGCTTGCCGTATTTTACGGTATGTGAGACGACAACACATCCATTTCGCCTTCTCGCAATCTCTCTCATGTCTTTACCTCCACAGGGTATTAACGAGTGTCACTAGTGTTGAAAACGTGCCTATATTACAGATTGACCATAATTATATACATTATCATCAAGCCTATATAGGCACCACTGCTTACCCCCTTCGGGGATATCCCCGAAGGGGGTAAGCTGTGGTGCACTAAACACCCACACTTTACCAGTAATTTTGTTGGCCCCACGAAGTATGGCCAGTCCTATTACCGTTACCGGGTACTTAGGTACTATAGAAGATATATTACCACTCTGTAATTCAAACCGAAATTCCAACAGCCAGGAGAGATGTTACATATATCACTAAATAGAATCTCTGCAGTCCGAGCAAGAGGCTATACTTACTTGAATATTATAATAAAGAACGTTATCAACACCAGGAATAATATTCTAATAAACTAGATAGGCAGAGGCGCTCATTAAGCCCACATTTCGACACTCACTGCTGGGCCCATGTAACAAATGGCGAGCCTATTGACGTTTCTGAGTACCTTCTGTCGGCATGTGGCCATGTGCACCGCATGCAGGTAAGAATGACTTCTTTCATAAATATGTTGATAGAAAACCTAACCTACATTTACTTCCAAACCGATGGATATCAGACGAAAGCCGAAGCATATGCATACGATACGAAGGACAATAGGAAAACAGAAGCACTGTATGGACCTACCTACCTTAGTATAAAAGCAAAACATTACAGCTACTCTATAGGTACGCAAACGCAACATTACAGCTACTCTATAGGTACGCAAACGCAACATTACAGCTACTCTAGGTCGTCGTAGGTAGGTCTATCTGGTTGTGTAATTTGGTAACATTTAACGCCATTTGCTTACATAATGTTGTTTCAGTGCTAAGATTTAATGTAACCATTAAAGACAATTCAACGGCTTGTTACTGGCGTACTTCAAACATTGGTATGTTTATGTTAGTGAATTTATAACCACAAATGATCATTAGTGGTTACAGTTAAATTTTATTATGTTTGTTAATAGCCGACATTATGATTTTATTGTATGTACATAGGCGTCTCAACAAGATCTTAAAGCTCCAAGCCTCAACTGCCTCAAGTGCAAGTGATGCATCTGCTGATCTATTAATTTTTTATTACCCGATTTTAGCTTTAGCGAGGGTAATGTTTATGCACGTAGGCTCAGAATAAAAAAGAAATATATAATATTTTAATGTTTTTAACTATTTAAGAGCATTCTGTCCAAATATTAGGTAAAGTTACACAGAAAATACACTGACAAAATAAACAATCTTAGTTTTCAGAGCGAGTGGAGTTTATTTGTACAAGGCATAAGCTTGTTTATATATGCTTAGATAACTTTAGCATATTGCGCTTCTGACTCACAATCATGTCAATCTCGCTTCCATTAGGAAAATTATATAAGGTAAGTACCTACTAGTATATTGTAACCATTCTTGTTGCCGTAAAATGATCAGAATGTTTATCTAGTCGATGCAGTAAGTACGAATTTTTCTACATCGTCTACCGTAAGGGATATTAGTAGGTAATATAGGTAACGCTTGATAGAATTAACCAGATGTCAATGTGTCATGTCGTGGATTGTACCTGAGTCCGTCGCGCCCAAGGTCATGGATATCGACGATTTTGGGTGTAGATGAGTCTCTGGCGCCCTGACCGCCGACTTCGGAACTCAGTAAGGAGGGTACGCTCCCCCTCCCTCCCGGCCGCCTCCTTCACGAGTACGACCTGCTCGCAGATTGACCCGGGCACGTTCCACCTACTCCTGCTGGATTCTATGGCTTGAAGCATGGTCTCCAGCGAGAGGGAGTCCGTTGCGGCTGCTATAAAGTCAGCAACGTAAGTAATTTTTTTTAAATTGTCTTGTAGTACCTTGTACCCGTGACTAACCGTGAACATCAGGTCATGTAAACTAAACTCGTATGAAAATTAAATGGCAGATAGGTATTATAAAGTCGGAACAGTGTTAGCTTTAATTAGTTTTATGAGAGCAACATTGCAAAATGAAAAGAAGAAACGGTCAGATTTTTAAATTGGTCAAATCACAATTTAATGTCTATATATGTCACCAACAGTATTCACTGGTAATAACGAGTCATAATGAAATCAGGAAGGAAGTAATATCTCAAACCCTTGACTATGTAACATCTGGAGCACTCAGCAAAGTTCATTTTATTACACGAATCTTAACGACGACACAAGTCTTAATTACAGATCGTTTATTTCCATCATAAACTACAGAACTCTAAGAGTTTAATAATTGTTCCGCTTTCAGAATTTTAGATTCTAATGTATATGTCTACGTATCCTGGGACTTTCTACACGGAAATACCTATTTTATACATACATAAACAATCTTCGTGCATAAGGCAGAACAAGAGATGTTTATGCCGTAGGTATGCGTCAGACACACCGATGTCCATGAAAATTCCACGCCTTTAAACATGTGATTTCTTCCTCATACAACCCTGGGTTCTTCAAGTGTACCGTAAAGTGGCCCCCAATTGCTAGACGTCGTCGTCGCCTTGGATTTCCACCAGTCGGGCAGCATCACTTTGGTGACACTAAAATAAATCGTAGCCAAGTACTTAGGAAGTAAATTACAACACTAGTGTCCTTACATTCGAATTTATATTACTTACCTAGTATATTTACCGTGCCTCGGAGAGCACGTTAAGCCGTCGGTCCCGGTTGTCATACAAACATCTATGGCAGTCGTTAGGAGTAGTTGGAGCCCTAAATCAAAATCCGACCGGTCTAACTACAGAACTTCGATATCACCCATGGGTTGTGAAGGTCAGATGGCAGTCGCTTCACGGAAAATATGGAAGTTTAGCCGAATTGCAGTTAGACCGGAAAGCCGACCCCAATTGCGTTGGGAAAACGCTCGGTGGATGAGTATATTTTCATAAGTGGAACGAATAAATAACGATGTCCGCACTGATTGTTACCACTAACTAACCGGATTCTTTTCTGTAGGATCCATAATAATATTCTCAAACAATAAACAGTTCCAGAATTTTGTTCAGTATGTACGAGTATAAAAAGTTCTACCGAGAGCCATCAATCATTGGTCAACAGTATTGATAGATAGGGGTACCTATATAAAACCACTGGTCAAGTTAGGCTGTGAAACTCAATAAAGTAGTAATTAAGTTGGTGTGGTTCACAAAGGGGTGTTGATAGGGAGAGGCGACCAAAATCTAACTGAGTAAGTGACCGTGCGTGCTCAAGCATTGATCTTCAAACTGATGACTGACGTAGTTTCCGTTGACACATATTCCCTTTGATCCACTAGCTGGCGCTATTGTGAAGCCTAGATTTACGTACCTGTAATAAAACGTTAACATAGCTATGTTTAACCATTTTTTGCAACAATACACACTATAATACAATCATACATTTATTTTACCCGACTGTCTCAGAGAATATGTATGTGGGTTTGCATGTTTCTTTGTTTCCCTCTATAAGCCGAATTTGCTGGATGGATTTTAACGAATGGAGTCTAATGAAATTATTTATCTCCTGAGTGATAGGGTACACAAATTAGGAACGAAAAATAACCCCTGGCTTTTTGACACAAAAGTGTAGGTACGTTGCCAAAATAAAAACCTTGGTCAAACTAATTGAGTGGGTTATCAAAATAAAGAGTTTTAAAATTCAAAGATGATTTCAAAAATATGTACAACTTTTATGTTTCAATGTAATTAGGTATGAAGAATCGTAAAACAAAGGTGTCTAAGTAAGTCTCTCAGACTAAAAGGCTGTAAATAATAAAAAAACCCCACTCCAATTCACCAGATATTACCTCCAACATCTGTACAATACAAGCCTAAATACAAAGTGAGTCCCGCCTATTTTTATAGTTATAGGTACATAGCTACCTATATCGTCATGCCTATATCCCCCAATGGGTAGGCAGAGGTGCAATACACACAGACTTTGCCAGAAATAGTATTGTTCGATGTTTATTATAGAACATAACGTCGAAAAGGGGTCGTATTGGGTGAAAGCTCTCATTATCTACAATTGCATTCATTTTACAAAGTGCGCCAATCTCTGCACTTTTATTAACTCCGTAATTTGTGTGCTCTTTTAGTGGAATACTATGTGAAATGTTTATGAAAATTAAATAAATTGCTGTAAGTACATACATACCTTGTACAAACCTACTTTGTAAAGTTTTATTTTTTAAAGGGTCTACCTCTACCTACATATTTCTGATAGACGCTTACACACGAACCGTACCAGCTACCTACCTTACTATTCATATAGTAACATTATAAACTTAAGACTAACGGGTCTTTTACGCGATTATTGAGATATATACATACCTCTTTATTACCCAGAAAAAAATTAAAGAAGCATATAGTAACAGTCAAAATGAATCAAATTACGGACCTATAAATGCAAAAAGAGTTCTTCAATAAATTAGGTACCTACCTACATTCAGAAGTGCTCCGGACTGCACAGATTGTTCGTATGTGACAATAATCGGAGCTGTTGTATTTATATCATGAGAGTTATGTAAAGAGCTGGTAATAAATTACTACAAAAAGTACTGGTAAGAAAGCAGTGCCTAATATAAATCTACAAGAATAAGAACAAACAATTTCATCATCAAGAAAATATACTTATTTGTTAAGTAAACACTCAACCTTCCAAATGTGACCCGACTCCGTGCCTTGTGTTATTCGACTTCCATTTTCACACAGAACAAATACGCGAAGACCCTCTGGATACGAGACGGAGACGCAATCAAACCTCGTTCTTTTATTTTATTTATGGCTTAAAGTGTGAGTGAAGTTAATATGAGGTTTTAAGACGGAAAATAGCTTCCAGAATTATAAAATTTTCCGTAGTCACCCAAAATAGCCTCTATAACCCCGGAACTAACAGTCATCTATTACGTTATAGTTTTCCTTCAAAGTTCATTACATGGACCAATGATTTTTTGATACATAGGATACAATGAAACGGGTGGAATACAATGGAAGTATACTAGATAGTTCGAATTCGGGAATCAGCCGCTGTAGCTTGTTGACAGGGAAAACTGTAGAGTGACATCTAAGAGCTCAGGAGGCCGTGAAGGAAAAGGTTGCCACTTCTCGCAACTTATTAAGGCAGTGATGGTGGCTCTTAACTTACTATCAAATTTATATTTTCTGGCCATTTTGTTGTATTTACATTCGGTATTTTATTTAATCAGTAGTACATCATTCCACAGTGTACTTGCTGAAATGTCGGACATCTATATATATATAATACGCCAGTGAAACCGCTTCTCCTCCTAAACTAAGAGTCGCACAGTCAAGTGTGGCACACCGTTGGAAAGGTCGTGGTCTCAAGTGGTGCGATAAGATTAGAAATTTGACAAAAAGTAAAAAAAAAAAAATTATTACTTGCGCAGTTTGCACTAAGGGTTGCTAGTTTGATATAAAACCATTACTTGCTAAATATCCCCTTTGCAAAATAAAAGTTACAGAGGACTGGTTTAATATTATTATAGTATTATAAAATAACTTTTGATATTTTACTTGCGTTGTGAGTTTTAACTTAAAATTAAATCTACGGAAAAGTATTTTTTCTGTTATCACGCGCAAAAGCTCCTGTTGGCATAATGAAAAGCATGAAGTTTTGATTCATTTAGCTATCTTTAATAAATGAAATGAGCAAGCGTATGACTCTATGACAAACCCATTTACTAATGACTAAGAGTTGGTAAAGGCGAAGTTCCATTAGGAATTGGCAACAATTCTATACTGGAGGCATATGAGGTATGTTGCCTCTGATTTTATCCCATCACAGCGATTCAAAGGATTTTATGTTTTTCATAAAACGCGAATGGTAAAAAAAACAACTTCAAATACTGGAATGCGACCAAATAATTGTTGCAATGGGACCAAATTGAAATAGAACCACATACAAGTCGCAAGTTATGAGGTAACAAATATAAAAAAGGTAAAGTTGAATTGAGAATCGCCTAGTTTTTTGGATGTCCGTTAAAAAAGGCGAGTCATTGAGTATGCAGCCTGTATTCTACGTGAGTGAAATTGACTTCAAATGCTAGTTATAAAAAACAGGCGAACACAAGGGAAAAGTTCAATATTTTTGATAAAAATCACTTCAAACATTGACACAAAAACCTACTTAAAATTTGTTGTATTTTTTAAAGCAATGAGTTTGCTTAAACTATTCTTAAAATATTAATAAAGAAATTATAAACAGATCACAAAAACTGATGTCATCGGTGGGACACTGGTACTGTTAGTTCGGTAGAACTGCGCTAGGTGGATCCAACGCTAACCTTAATAGCGCGATCATAATTTCTATGAATATGATATGAAGCAAAAATTCGATGTTATCGGTAGTGGTCATCGTAGCTCAGTTGGTCAGAGCACTCCCCCTACTTCAAATTACCGAAATGGGACCAAAATGAAATAAGACCACTCGAGAATCAGTAGCTTATAATATTCGAATTGAGGACCTTCTCCTTTTTGGGAATCGTTTAAAAAATAAAGAAAATCGCAAGCGACGCGGCATGGCCATTGATTGCTTGTTTTGATTCTAGATAACCATAAAACGTATCCCCAGTTTGACACAGTAACCCAGTAACATTGTGTCTTGATTTTACTATGGATTAGATAGGTCGAACTTGTTTACTATTTGTGATTCTACAGACGCCGTCGCAGCTAAACTTGTGATATCATTGAACAACTTTACCACTTTGTATAATATTAGCATAAAGTCGAACGGTTATAATTTTTATAAATGTAAGCATAATATTCGCTATTTTCCCTTAGATTGTTATTAACCGATTTCAAAAAGAGGTTTCCCAATTCGACCGTATATATTTTTTGTGTTCGCCTTCGCCGTTTATGATTACCGATTTTCATACGTTTTTTTTGTTGGAAAGCAGATATTTCCAAGATGGTCCATTATATCGTCAATCGTTCATTATAAGGAAACCAGGATCTGATGATCGGAACCCGGAAAAATCGAGGGTAACCTCAAAAATTACAAGGGCGACAAGTGCGTTTGTTAATTTTTTCATTAGGTATTATAAAGGACTACCATTTAATGACGGTTTGGAGTCGATCTGATGAGGGAGCCGAAAGCCAGTCGAGGGAACTCTTCAACGATTTACAGCAATTACGTTGTGTTTGAGTTTATTTATTTATTTATTGGATTTTAGGAAGACTATTAGCTAAATACATGAACGTAACAGAAAGAAGTAACATTGAGCCATTAATAAGTCCCCACAGGTGGCAGACAAAGTAATATTATAACAAGAGAGCTTATCTACGACAAATATAACATAAAACATAAGGCCTATGACATAATTTAAAACCTGCGAAGATAGCAATAGTCTAATGACATTTACCTGCTAGTGTTTAGTGTAATTTTATTTAATTTACGCCCAAAATAAGTCTTAGATATCGAATAAGTAATATCTAGTTCCGGACAACCACGGACAACCTTATTGTAATTGGCGCACACTCGGTATAGGAAGCTGTTTTGGCGGTAGTTGGTGGCAACAGAGGTAACATCAAACAACGGGCTCGAGCCGAGAAGGTGTCTAGGTGTATAGATGTTAACGAGAGCAAGCAACTCCGGGTTTGATTAATTTGTATTGAAGAGAACTTTACATATCCAAACTTTTTAGTTTACGGTTGAAGTCGGTTTTTAACATGTTTAAAGTTATTTTTCTAGCAAGTCTATTCGTAGTAGAATAATCTATTTTCCATTATCATTTGTTAACTTTTAATAGTTAGTTAAATTGCTTGCGTTACAGTGCTTACATTGGATTCAAGGTTTATACCAGGTCTGTAATCTCAAACTCAAAAATATTTATTAATATATCTATATGTAGAAATGGGGAATGTAATTTTTGTCCCCCTGACATTAGCTCTCGAGAACTGCTTATGCTCCAATGATGGTTGATCCCTCTGTGGATAGCCCTCGATCTGGAGGCAACATTTGACCCAAAAGTTATAGGCCAAAACCTATGGCGTGGTGCGGCGCGAAGCACCGTGCAAGACACCGTACTAGTATAGGTATAAAATAACACTCATTAACGTCAGCACATAAGAATTTACATTTAAAGCCAAATTCGCAAAGCAACGGGTGGAGCCAAAGAGAAAAGAACCTTTTTTTTTTTGAATCCGCGGCCCGAGGTCGCGGCTGCACCTACGTCCATTGCCGAGCGCCTCCGGTAGAGACTGAGAGAATTCCCGGTGGCGCGCGGCGGACTGGCCACCTGCGTGGCCACTGTCTTTGGGGTCGGGTTTTATCCCGCGTCGGTGAGTGAAGGTGTGCGTGGGGTGCAGCCCCACATCACGCAGCCCTTCTAGCCTGCTTCTGTAAGGACGGTGAGTATCCATCGTCCTCTGGCCCCGATCATGGAGGTCGATGTTAAGAGAAAAGAACCTGGGAATAAAAACTCCAGGCCAGTCTTTTTCAATCATAAAATCGTATTACGTGTAATATAGAATGCCAGCCAGTTTCTACCTGGTGCATTTCTGTTGCTTATGTTATTACCTACATATAAGTATCTACTACTTAGTTCCCAAAAATCGACCCTCGATCTGTTATCAGACATAAACTGAGAATAACCAAAATTAAACCCAAACATTCTGAAAACGAATATTTTTTCGATAAGGTTCGATAAAGCCTGCTTACATTATACTTAGGTGTAAATTGGATGACATTCTATTTCTACCTTTACAATGGTTTCCACATTCCTGATAATTTCGAGGTAGGTATTACCTATACCAATACATACTCTATCCAATAAAAAAGAATTCTTATAATAATTGGAAAACCCTGTCAGTTATGTAAAAAGTAACGCGTGATCTGATCATACATAATAGTAGATTTTATGACAAGGGAGTAAAATGATATACTGTTGTCGAAAGCGCTATTTTGAATCCAGAGCGTAGTGAGGGTTTCTAGAGTAGAATCCTAAGCGTAGCGAGGGCCGAGGGATTCAAAGTACGTTGCCTGAGAAAAAATCATTTTACTCTCGAGACATCAATATTACTTTTCATCGTCTTCTATGAAAAAAGAAATGTATTAGCGATGAAAAAAGTACGCGTTTTGTTTTTTTTTCGGTTGGATTACTATGAAAGATTCGTGTTCCGAATTTTTGAATTTGGAACACAAATCTTTCATAGTAATGCAATCCTTTTCAGCAGGCAATTATGAGATTTGTCTCATTATTGCCTGCTAAACAGTCTCTGAACAAAAAAGACCTTTTGAGGCGCACTTATGTAGAAACAAAACGCCACATTTTGAATAGAAGTGATGAAAAAATAATTATACCCGTCGAATTGACTACCTACCTCTTCCGATAATATTCGCGTCGCGCATCCGTTGAAAAATACATAGGTACCTACTAACATATATATTTTTCCTCCATTTTATTTCCTTACAATACCTACTTAGTAAGTCTACGGTTAAAACTTTGTTGACACTCTCGGCAAGGTAGGTACTCCATACTATATACCTATCTTTGTTTCAAGTCTCAAGGGTAACGCCATGTGGGGGGTCATCTTCATTTTTCTTGTTTAACTCTATTTGTATTGTCTATTTCGTTAAAGAACCCTCTCGAGGGTCAACTTAGAGCGAGCAACAAATGGTACAATTTGTTTCTTTTAGATTCAGTTGATGACTCCATTTCACTTCATAAGTACAAGTTGATGTTTGTAGGTCCTCTCGGGTGGCTGGAAAAGAAGAAAAAGAAACTTTTGAATAAAATAGCTTTCTTGGTTAACTCTCTTTATTACTATTCTTTGTTTATCGGTTAAAACCCAATAAATATGTAGTGACTACTCGTAAACCTGGCAGATATTCTCGACAGAAATAGCTTTTGTGGGCGTTTTCTGGGTTCATGCGAGGACACCAAAATGACATTAGTTGTTCATAGTTTATTACACCAGGCACTTTAATTCTACACACACTATAATTTTACAATCTTTAGTTTATTATCCTAGCTAGTAGTGGGTAAGACGACCAATAAAGAGCAGTAAGTTCGGACCTTGATCTTATCGCACCAAATATTACCACCTTCGGTCCACCTTGACCAAGTAGGTACACTTTAAACTCACGTCGATCCACACTATCGCTAGTCTCAAAGTTCTACCTCCAAAAGCAGTAGCTTAAAATCAACTCTGTTCGACCGCCTACGAACACTCCTCTTCGCAAAGTTCAACTGAATACCGATTGCCTGATGCCTCATAGAATGGCGGCCCGACCATACTCGAACATGTGATCGTGCTTGTCTTCTAAGATAAGAAAAGATTCGTTTATTTGTAGAGCATGTGTTATGAGTATCGCTACATATTGTACATAGGTACTACATATATTTATGAAGTTTCTATTGATCGATTACACAGGAAGAGAATTACAATTTTAGTGACTTCTAATCCAATGTTAAGGTTCACTAGTTATGAAAGGCAATGTAACAACTCAATAGCATTAAATCAGGAATGTAACTATGGTAATTACAAAAACGTGAACAAAAATCTTCTCGAGTATAGCTTCATCCGACAATTATTTTCTGTTGATAATAAAAACATAGTGGAGAGTATAGCGATTAGTTTAGTTTTAAAGTGTAGGTACTTAGACATTCAAAGCATTTGATATTTTAAGCTTCTTTATTTCTATAAACTCACTCCTATTACCAGAGACTTGGTACCTATAAAGTTACTGCCTACTGGGGAACCGTTTCTCTATAAAATGCCTCTACCTACCCTTTCAGGAAAACGCAAGTGATTATAATGTAGGTATATTGAATTTGTTTTGTAAACAGACGAATTATTCAAACGTTCAAACTGAACTGAAAACATTTCCTGACAGTTTCCTTTTAAAAAGATTTATTCAGGAAAAGAAGATCTTTCATTATAAATCTTTCTGAGCTTTTGGTAAGTGTTCTTTACAATAGCATTTTTAACATTGAGTTTTATGACTTCCAGCTGTTAGACGAATTGACTACCTACATGCAGACAATTATTCAAATCGTATTTTTCGTTATTAGACAAATAGTAACTTAAGTTAAGATATCGAAAGACAATTAGTTAAGATATCGAAATACACCGAAGGTGACGTGGTCGGTAGTGCAACGGTGGCGGCGTTTAAATCTATACTTATAATAAATCTGTAGAAGTGAAAATTCTGTACATTGAAGATATCAAAAAAATAAATGGCAGGGGGTGTTACTAGACTGACACTGAACCCAAAAATGTGATTAAATTTTTTTTTGTCTGTCTGTCTGTCTGTCTGTCTGTCTGTTCAGGCATCACGCAAAAACTACTAGTTCGATTACGATGAAACTTGGTATAATTATTCTTTAATATCCTGGGCACAACACTGGGTACTTTTTATCCCGGAAAAGTATATACAATAAAAAACAAACAATTTTGCGGTTCAATCCCTTGACCCGAGTACCCGAGTAACCGCAAATAATAAGTTTGTCGTAGGTTTTTTTATTTTTTATATTCGCTTCGCCAAATTGACGCCGCCCGCCTGGTGGTAAGTCGTGACGACGTCTAGCGATTGTGGGGCACTCTCACAGCACATACGATAGAGAGTGGCCCTCAACTTGACGACTTTCTGATGTGCCTCTTCACGCTCCGCTTAAAGAACCCAGGGTTATATGTGCACAGGCAGGGCGTTCCAGGCCACTATCGTTCTGCAGAAAAACGAACGGTTAAAACGTTCGGTTCTCGCGAACATGCTATCCACTGTGTGGGAGTGGCATCTCTGCCCGGCACGCGTTGTTCGGGATCGGAAGGAAGGGGGTGGGATCAGATTGAAGAGCTCTTCAGAACAGGTTACGTCACCCGCAGTGGAGTTCACTATTAATGGTTTTTAGAACTTTTGTCTGTTTGTCTGAATGTTTGAACACGCTAATCTCAGAAATGATTTGATTTTTTGATTTGAACTTGAGGTTCGGTTTTCAATCGCTTCATAAATAAAAAAGTTATGTAGATCTAAAGTAACACGCAGGCGGAGCTGCGGGCAACAGCTAGTTGCAAATATTTGTGTAATCCACAAATGTTTGTTTCGGAGTTTGTGTGTATTCTATGTTTAGTATGTAGGTATGTATTTAGAAATATATAAGTATGTTTATCAGTCGTCTAGATCCCATAGCACAAGCTTATTATAGATTAATGTGGGCTAGATGTCGTCGTGTCAGAATGTCCAAAAATATTCATTTATTTATTTACTTACCTACTTGGTATTGACTATCTAATTATCGCGGCTTCCTCCGCATGATACAGTTTTCTCGTTCCCTGTTCCAATGGGAACACATTACCGGAATAAAAAGTGGCCTATAGCACTCAATAATAAAGTAGCTACATTATTCGTAAAAGAATATTCAAAAAGATTCAATAGTTTCCGAACCTATTCAATGCTCTCTATCTAAGATTTGGTTAATGATAACATTAACCAAATCTTAGATAGAGAGCATTATCTTGCATTCATAGTTTTCGTTTGATCTAGGAATCAAAGTCTAGGAAGACGAGATAAGATACTCAGATTTAGTCAGAATTATCCTCTAAAACAGTTTTGAACTACTTACTTAGAGTCACAGATGTTCAAAGGACGAATGGACATCGAAAATTTACAGTCAAAGTTTGTACGTAAGGCAACGTATCTTCTGAATTGAACGTGAACATCTAGCTTTATGCAACTTAGATGATCAAAATGTTTATTAACCTCTTTCGGAATTAATAATGCTTCTGCTTGGGATTTGTCAGTTTAAGTATTTATACTCGTAGTATCTCATATATTCAGGAGGAGTGTATCACAGATTGCTGGGTTCGCAATGAACTTTGAGATTTAGATAAATCTCCAAAATTAAATTCAAAGAACCATCTCAATACCAATTTTACGATTAGAATGTTCGGGATATTTACCATGTAACATTATTTTATCGAGTCTCCGATATTTCCGCCCCACGTATTCTTGTACAACGCTTTCACTCCCTCCAATATACAGAAAATATCGTCAACGTACCGTTTCCAGATTATAATGCTCGGGGCAATAGCTATGGCTAAGGCTTCGAAGTGCTCCATCCACATGTTTGCTACGACTGGGGCAACCGGACTGCCCATAGCTACACCATCTATCTGTAGGTAGTACTCATTCCTATAAACAAAGTAGTTAGTGGTACGTCACTACATACCGAGATTGGTTAGGGAAGAAGAAACAGGAATTTCAATCGTGAGGACGGGTTTCAACTTCCGAACGTCTGGCATCCAGTGGTCCGTATATGTGAAAAACAAAATAATCGTGACAACCCTAACACAAAATCGCGAGTGGATACAGTTAGCTTTGTGTGTCGAGATCGTGATCGAGTTCGAGTGTGCAGTGAGACCGATGGTAGTGGTGCGCGTAGTAAACGAACTAGAAAGAGGGTGGAACGATTTTAGACATTTTTCCATCAACCGCCATTACTCCAGTTCTTCCGCGATCATGGCGCTTGCAACAGCGCCGAAATATCGGAGACTCGATAAAATAATGTTACATGGTAAATATCCCAAACATTTTAATCGTAATGTTAATGACCATGATAGTTTAAATATCAAAACTAATTTCCCAAGAATTAGTGCATTATGAAACGAAGTCAGTTGCCCGTCGTCTGCCCTTCGGGGATAGGTAAATACCTACTTGTTTTTGGGTGGATCTAAAGATTCATTATTTGATTCATTATTTGTTGCTTTTGATTCAATAATTATTTGTTGCTTTTGAGCTAAAATAATAAACACTCACTTTATTATAAATAAAAAATGTACATCATAAGAGTTGTTGGGCACTTAACGTTGAAAGTAATTACGAGGATCGTGTTCAGGTTCATTTGGGCAAAGGTCTCTTAGATACCTGAGGGTGTACGTAGACACAGGTTTTTAATTATTACCAATCGGAGTTCGTTGCGTAATGACACGTCGCGTAGAGGAAAATTGTAAAAAAAATCACATTACTTTATTTATATTAGACTAGTGCGCTTGGAATAGTTTTTGTTATTAAAACTTTTCGCGTGAAAAAAATATAGCGGAATAGGTCGAGCCGTTCTCGAGTTACGCGCTAGCATCATTAATTTTTATTTTACCTATGTAGACACACACTCACACATAGCACGCCTTAATCCCCGAAGGGGTAGGCTGAGGCGCATCACACACCCACAATTTGCCAGTTTTTTCCCGCGTAATAGAGGGCCAGTCTATTGCCGTCACCGGGCACACATATAATGGGTTATGTCCAAAATGGCCGAATAAATTTAATAAAAAGTAGCAGCTATATTGTAATTTTGAAAAGAAATTTGAAACCCGTTGCCTTGCGATGAAATGTTGATGAAAGACAACAAAATCTTACGTGCCGCTATGGCACAGCCAATTAAAGTCCTGGGTGTCTCGGACTATTCCTGGGTGTCCCGGACTATTGACCTATGTAGATAGAATATAATAATAGCAGTCGGTTAATCTCTTAGCTTAATATTAGGTACAGTGTAGTTATTTCGTATTCATGAGGTATTTCATAATAATACGTTCATATTCGTCGTACCTACCTATATTATTCAAGAACTGTAAATTCGCATATTATTATCATAGCAGCTATTATCATAGCTGTTTGCTAAAGAGATACTTAGAGTAATCAAAACTCAGGTACAAAACCGAGATGATCCCTTAAGATAAGATGAAGGGAAGGGTTTAATGCATCCTCAAATACAAGCAAATTACAAGTTACTGTTTTCAAGATAAAATCTGAGAGAGTAATAATGCAGAGTGTCTTATTTGTTTCAATTATGAAAATATTTTTTTTGGGGAAATATTACGATATTCCTTGAGCGGTGTGAATTTCATCTCATTATAACAAAGCTGGTGTACTCAGCTCCGCCCGCGTGCAATAGCTTGTAATGACGACGACTTTTAACCTATTTTGGTGAAACATAGGTTCACCAAAAAAGGAACTTAGGTATGTTACCCTAAGATGAGCCTAATCTGTCGATAACCGCAGGAAAATCCCTTCAATAGATAGAAATTTTTTTGGACATTCTCACACAACGTCATCTAGTCCAAACTAAGCTATAAGCTTGTGCTATGGGATCTAGACGAGTGATAAACATACTTATATATTTCTAAATAAATATACATACTCGTACATATTATACCTAAGAAAACACCCCAACTCCGAAACAAACATTTGTGGATCACACAAATTTCTTAATTTACAAATTTCGACCCGACCTCCAGATATCTCCAGACACTATACTCGTATGATATTTATACAAAATTTAAAACATAACCTACCTTGTTTTTTTGTTATTAATCTTTCTCTAAATGGTATAAAGGGAACCCTATTACTGACACTTCGCAATCCGTTCGTCCGTCTGTCTTGGACTGTAAGTATCTCTTGAATCATGATAGTTAAAAAGTTGAAATTTTTACAGATGATGTATTTTTGTTGCCTCTATAATAGTCTATAACAACAAATACTAAAAAACCGAATGTAATAAATATTTAAGAGGCCTCCTATACAACAAAACCGTTAAATACTTCTTTCTCATTTCACCCGGTTTCAGAGTCGGATATTAAGAAACAACTGCGGTCTATTTCCTCTAAGGCTGTTGGTGATGATGGGCTCCAACTTCAAATGGTCCAACCGATATTGAACTATATTACTCCTGTCCTTACCCACATCATCAACTGTTCTTTATTATCCAGTTGTTTCCCGTCATCGTGGAAAAAGGCCCATGTCATCCCGCTTCCTAAAGTTCCTAATCCTACTTCTCCCTCCCAGTTCCGACCTATATCCATTCTTCCTATCCTGTCCAAGGTTCTTCAGAGTATTGTTCATGATCAACTGTCTCGCTATCTTTCCTCTAACTGCCTGCTAAGTCAATTCCAGTCTGGTTTTCGCCGTGGACATAGTACCGTAACAGCTCTGGTGGAAATAACCGATGACATTAGGCTCGCCATGGAACACAAACAACTTACCATTATAGTGCTACTAGACTTTAGCAGTGCATTTAATTCGGTTGATTTTGACATACTCTTAGGAATCTTGAAATCCTTGAATGTATCCGCCTCTGTTGCCGCTTGGTTTAAATCCTATCTTCAGGGACGTTCGCAGTCAGTTCGGGTGTTCCTCAGGGTGGTGTACTTTCTCCTCTTCTCTTCTCTGTTTTTATTAACGCCATCACAAGAGTTGAACTCAAATTATCATCTTTACGCAGACGACTTGCAGTTATATCGACATTTTGGGGTTGACGAAATAGACCAAGCTGTTGCTGCCATCAATGGTGACCTTGAAAATGTCTACAGTTGGGCCAAATCCTTTGGCTTGTTAGTTAATCCCAGTAAATCACAGGCACTAATTGTTGGTGGCCGGTATATGCTTGGTCTCGTGGATTATGAGTCTTTGCCTTCAGTTATATTTAATTCTGAGCCTATCGAGTACTCTAACAGTGCCAAAAATTTGGGTCTTCATATAGATTCGTATCTTTCATGGGAAGTACAAATTGCTGAGATAAGTAGGAGGGTATACTACTCATTTCAATCTCTAAAATCTCTTCAGAAACTCTTACCTTTTCAAACTAAAGTGACTCTTGCGCAATCTCTTCTTCTATCATTGTTAGACTATGCTGATGTCTGTTTCCTGGATGCATCGGAGGAGCTTGTCAATAAGCTTGAGCGCTTGCAGAATCTGGGAATCCGCTTCGTCTATGGCCTTCGTAAATACGATCACGTATCTGAATTCCGGCATAGATTGGGGTGGCTTCCTATTCAACAACGTCGTAAAGCTCATATCCTTTCTCTTCTCTATACTATCCTTCACAATCCTAATTCTCCTACCTATCTGCGTGAGCGTTTTGAGTATTTGATGCCTAGGCACCAAATACTCAAAACGCTCACGCAGATAGAGACAAAGCATGTCGTGTTTCCTTATCCCTACTTCTTCGAACTCCTGCTCATGCCTCTAGTTGTTATGACAATTCGTTTACAATCCAGGCTGTCAGATTATGGAACTCACTACCACATGATATCCGTGCTGGTCGTTCATTGGACATTTTTAAGAAAAGGGTAAAGGAGCATTTCCTCTCCCAACTATGATTTTCCATAATTATTCTTTTGACTTTCATTTGTTTCATATTATCTCCTTCTTATTTAGTAAGTATATTTACATCTGTATGTAGCATGTAGGTATTTAGCTTTAGTCTAATATTATTAAGTTCTTATGTGTATGTATTTAATGTCTGTTATATGTATTACATTTATTAGTTTAATTTCCTTCTTGTATTATATGTAATGTTGTATGTGTACGTGTTTACACTTTCCTCTTCTCTGTTTAGTATTATTTATCTCCTCTATACCTCTAAGGTCTGCTGGAAGAAAAGCCATTACTGGCTTAAGCACGCCTTTGTACATATTGTTATTGTTTGTTTTGTGTTTTGTAAATCTGTACAATAAAGAATAAAAAAAAAAAAAACAAACGTGATTTTTTTGCCGTTTTAGTGTGGGACCCTGTGTTTGAGTCCAACTCGCACTTGACCGCTTTTTTTCTTCATTTAAACGTGTAAACAGAATTTTTCTACTGTTTTACTTATAGTACAGATTGTTGTTTTAGGTAAAGATATTTACTTTATTTTACCGTAGGTAGAGATTTATTTAAGGGGCTCTGACCGGAAAAGTGATTCCCTATTCTGTGCCCGTAATTACATTTAATTTGATTACGGTAAACATCGGCTATTAGAGGCTTTTAAGCTGTTAATTTCATTGAATTTTCATTTCTATTTGCCGTTATTATTCACTCTGCAACCAAGTCCGTGTTTCCGTCAAAACTGCAGACGAAGTCTTCAATTGCAATCGTATCCAAATAGATTCGGAATCCAACTCTCTACTAACATGATCGCGACATAATAAACTTTCAATAGCTAGCTAATGGTCATCCACACGACACATTCTTAAAAACCTAAGTCTTATAGCATATTCCCCAATGTAGTAGGTATCAACTGTTCGCACATTCATTACTATAAAATCATCATCCACCGAGCCTTTTCCCAACCCTGTTGGGGTCGGCTTTCCTGTCAAACTTCGATGCGGCTGAACTTTGATATTTTTCGAGAAGTGACTGCCATCTCCAAAATCCATGAGCGATATCGAAGTTCTGTAGTAAGACCAGTCGGATTTTTGGTTTTAGGGCTCCAAATACCCGTAACAACATAACTGCAGATATTTGTATGACCACCGGGACGGGACTGTCGGCTTAATGTGCTCTCAGAGGCACAGGTAACTGACAGTAAGTAGGTACTAAAAATGTCTGAGGAACATCATCAAAATCCTCAATCAATCCTCATCTGTAAACTTTAGCTGTAACTTATAAGTACTCTACCATTCTAGAAGGAACATGTCCTCATCTGAAAAGTTCCAGCTGTAACTAAAACTCTATATTATTTCGCTTCGGTTGGCAAAGCCACCACGTAAATGCTACACGATATTTTTCCACAAAAGACCAGTGACAAAGTCTTAATAGAGTGCAGCGATCTTTGTTGAAAGCATTTAGGGGTTATATAAACTTTTGTTTTCAAAGAAATTTGCCTGAGCGAGTTGGAAGTTACGTCTTTGTGAACTCTTGACTATAAACGACATACTTTAGTGAAACAGTAAGCATCTAAACTAGACTCTTAGGATTGGGAACAAAAGCGGATTTTAAGACTGAGTTATGAATTAAAATTGTTTGTATGTGTATGATTAATTAATATAGAAAATGCATTGGGTACACGTATGTTACATTGGTAAACGCAGATATTAAATAATTGAGCTTAATCTTCCTGTGAAACCTGCACGAAGTTAAGCCATGCTCGCTAGTAATAGTTAGTGATTCTAAACAATATATATTTAAAGCATGTTAAATTAAAATTGTTAATTTTATTAAATATTATTAATACAATATTTATATTAAATGTACAGACGCACGATATTTTTTTTAATTACAGTAGATATAGCTATAAAATTAAATTTGTTGTTCGTAAAATAATTTATCTGTATGCACTGAATGCAGGCTAGCGTCACAAAAGTCGGAGTTGAAAATGTAGTTCAAGTAGTAATTTTTAAAAACAATGCTCTGAGTAATAGATAACACTGTTGTACCCCATTGTATACACAGTGTGTCGAGATTGCTCACGGCTGTACTTAGTGTTGCGAATCTTTTTCATGTGGCTTTTGGTGATCAACAACCAGATTACAAAACTGGGTCTCTTTTAATTGACTTGTATATTCTGTGTACATTTTGTAACTAAGATTAATTATTATATTACTTGACAAACTGTTAAAGATGATGCTAATTAAAAAAAAATATGTCCAAGCTTATCAACGAGTGCTCTGGAAAATATGAATGTGCCCTTGTGGCAATATGCTACCTTCCCTATTGCGCGGACCAACTATCACTGGCAAAATATGGGCATATTCTTTTTTTTTTAATCCGCGAAACCGCGGCCGCTCCCATGTCCATTGCTGGGCGTCTCTGGTGAAATCAGAAGGTATTTCCAGTGGCGCCCGGAAAATATGGGCATAATATACAACTCTATCTTCATGAGATATGTATCTATACTTAGTAATATTATAAAGAGGAATGATTTAATTGTTTGTTTGTTTGCATGTTGAACAGAGGCACCATGTACTTTTCGACTAGTGTTTGTGAGCGAGTGATTTTTTCTACGTTTTCACGTTACCTAGTTAACTTAATCCTATCCATTAACGAGATCAGTAACATAATTATACGGTCGGGTTCAATCCCGCCTTAGTTTCCCTTTGTGTAATCCATATAATCCTAGATAAGGTGTGTTGACAGATGTTACCAATGTGTTGACTTTGAACTATGAACTAATAACAGATTATGGCTTGAAGATAATGCAAGACAGTAGCGAAGGAAAACTCAACACAAAACCCTCTATCAACCAGTTCGGCCAGCGTGGTATATGTAGGCTGAATTCCTCCCGATTAAGCTCAAAAATCTTTGAACTGTGTACCGCCGTTACAGATAAACTTATTCATGAGGACTTCTTTAGATCATAAAAATTAAATATTAGTACGTGACCTGTAAAACCAACGGGAGTCAAGAAGATACCCAAAATATCTAAGTACCCTATATTCTTAACGTAAAGAGACAAAAGTAATGTAAGGATGTATTTTCACGAAAATGTATGCGTAGGTACACTTACTATATATCACATAATCCATTAATTACTTAGCTTGACAGGTAGACCTCGTTACAGCAGATAAAAAGATAATGGCAACATACATTGAAGACATTGAGAGAGTTCATCTTCAGTACATTAGAAGGTAATATTATACATAATCAGCGTTCACTGAGTGATAGCATGATGTATCTGATGCTTTTACTTGCCGTGTGTGTGGCAGGTTGCTACAAACGCAAAATAATAAATGATGCGAAACTCTAGATGCCTATTATTGAGGTAAGAAGATCAATAACTCCGAAAGCATATTAAGATGTTTTTATTACCTATTCCCTGCAATATCTCTTAAGTTTTATTTTAGTTTTAGAAGAGTTTTAGATTGGGAGAGAATCTCGGACTGTAGAGATTTTAAGAATTTCTACATCGCGCTATTAAGGTTAGCGTTGGATCCACCTACCGCAGTTCTAACGAACTAATTTTGTGATCTAATTATAATTTCTTTCTTAATATAAATAAAAAATATATGGATTTGGGTAGGATTCATCTAAAATTCAGTGTATAAATATCGTTGTAACACGATACACTTGTATCGTTAGTTCGTTAGAACTACGGTAGGTAGATCCAACGCTAACCTTAATAGCGCGATATAGAAATTATGAATATGATCGTAGCTCAGTTGGTCAGAGCAGTCCCCCTGTTAGTGACTGCTACTAGATTTTTAAGCTCCTTGTATGATTTAATACTGTATTGGCGTACAATAAAGCATATATAAATAAATAAATATCTAAATACAGTAAACTAAGTATTAACATTAAAATTAAATATATATATTTACTAAAATGTATAGGTACTTAAATGTGAATCTACATTAAAATATTCGACAAATAACTCCTCAGTCTCGTTACCGAGTAAATAAAAGTGACATTAGTAACATTTACAAAACGTACACAGTTCCCCTAAAGTATTCGCAAGCAGAAAGGGTCGGAATTTGACGATTTACTTTAACAACCCTATTATTTTAATGCCGAACCAACATTTTTCACGAACACAAATGAGATGCGTCTTTTCATTGTAAAGTTAAAGGGTTCAAGAAATAATATTGTAATTTTTATTCATGTAAATCGTCAACATCTTAAAATCACGTCTATATTCCTTAGGGGGTAGGCGACCTGTAGGTCGCCAAAATGTATTTTGTCAGTAATTTTTGCTCTACGTTTAGAGGGGATAGCTGGGCTCGTGGTCTAGTGGTAACCGACAATATTAATACATTGCAAAGGTTAAGCAACATCTAGTCAGGCCGGTCTTATGATGGGTGACCATTTCTTAAGATACTGAGACCCCTCCGTGCCTCGGAGAGCACGTTAAGCCGTCGGTCCCGGTTTTCATACGAACATCTATGGCAGTCGTTAGGGGTAGTTGGAGCCCTTAAAAATCCGCCGGTCTAACTACAGAACTCGATATCGCCCATGGGTTGTGGTCAGATGGCAGTCGCTTCACGGAAAATATCGAAGTTCAACGGAATCACAGTTAGACTGGAAAGCCGACCCCAACTGAGTTGGGAAAAGGCTCGGTGAATGATGTTTAGAGGGGAAAGCTCTTCAAGCAAGGCTCTTTGTAGGCAATTTTGTCAAGTTCATGTTTAGAATAAATTGGTACGTACTCGTACATTGTTATTAAAACCATATTTACTAAAGTATATACCTAAAAACTATGACTAAATAAATGAATTTATTTTATAAGCAGTGAAGTATGCTAACTTATTCTGAAATAATTTTACAATATGAATCACAAAAACTATAGCCTTGGGCTGGACTCGAACCAGCGACTGATACCTTTTCAGGAGGAACGTTCTACCAACTGATCAATACACCATTTTAGTTAGTTGGTAGATTCAGATCAGATTTCAGTGGCGTTATCGGTAGTGCATCGGCTTTCGACTCCGGAGTCTTCGATTCGATTCCCGGGTCGAATGTAAAATTTGTGTGATCCACAAATGTTTGTTTTGGAACTTGCGGGTTCTTATGTATATTATGGAAATATATAAGTATGTTTAACAGTTGTCCAAATCCCATAGCACAAGCTTATAGCTTAGTTTGGGCTAGATGACGTTGTGTGAGAATGTCCAAATTATTTATTTATTTATATTTATTTGTAAAATTATGAATAAATAAACATTGTAAACGATACAAAATGTAGAAACTAGGTTTATTAATCAAAAGAGTTATAAACTCTTCATAACTCCGTCTAATAGTTCCTTTAATTAAAACGAATTAATTACTCCTTCGCTATTAACTTTCCCGATGTTATAATTAATCCTCCGGTCGAACGGCGACCAAGACATTGCGTTTATACTGAAGTATACTCGTTAAATAAAAGGCACGAACTAGGAGTATAATTGATAAATTACAAAAGTAGATTTACAGTAGAATGATAAAGAATCATTCCTCATTCCTAAATGGCGCCCATATTGCAACTATCTACGAGTGCAATGAGTTGTATTACCTTTTACCTATTTAAAAAAGCATATAAAGACTCGTCGAATTTGCTATGTCCAGCTACAATGGAAGAATGGTTGTAGGTATGTTTTCTCTTGCTTTTACGCGAAAACAATTTATTGAACTTGCATGACACTTTCTACATGAGGTCAAACTCATAGATTTATACGTAGTTACCTACGTATAAATATACGTAAATATATAGTTATATGTTGGCAAGTCCATTTACAAGGACTGTGAGGCGTATTTATGTAAACTTATTACATACTATACTCGTTCTTAATAAATCCTATCAAGGGACTGTCTGGAGGTCGGAAAACTGTTTATCGATAATTTTGGTGTGACTCATTTATACTTCACTAGCTGTCCCGGCGAACTCCTACCGCAGTAATTATTCTAATGATCTGTACTACTTTTTATTTTTTATAAGATCCTTCTCCTGATACTAAAGAATACAACAAAAAAAGGATTTTCGAAATCGGTCCAGCCGTTCGCGAGCCATTAATCTCTTAACCAACACGACTTTGTTTTAATATATTATAGAAAATGGAGAACTACTGAAACTCTACATTTTCATTCTCTTTATTATTGATCTTTTCTCCTTATTATTTCCACCAAATTTTTTCATAAATATGTATGTCAGCCTCATCATAACTTAAACAACATGATGCCCAATGATTATTTCATATTACAAAGTTACCTACTGATGAAACTAGCTAAGTGGCCATTAAAATTAGAGGTAGGTTTATAGTTAACTATAAAAAGTTGGTACCTACTTTTAGAGCTCAGTAAAGTTTATTAATAAAATGTACAACAGAATTGTAAGAGTTGTTTTAGAACAAATTCCTTCATTTCCTTTTAACAAAGCAACCGCAACGGGACAAACGCTCTGCTTTTAGAAACCGGATGAAAGAAAGGGAATTTAATAAAAGGAATAATACTAAGTGCCTTTTTGATAACTGATATAATAAAAGCGAAGTTCCCCAAAACTTGGTACTGGGACTCTACTCCGGTTGCTACGGGGAATTCCATGGCAACAACAAGCTGCATAAACTATAGCAATACCATAATACAACTACCAACTACCAGGCACAAAAGCCACCCTATTTTCCATTGCCGGGCGCCCCGCATCGAAGGAATTTGGCCACCTATGCGGCCTCTGTCGTGTGGTTGGGTCGGGTGTTATCCTGCATCTTTAGGGTCGGGTTTTATCCCGTCGGTGAGGGAAGGCGTGTGTGGGCTGCATCCCCACAGCACGCAACTCTTCCGTCTGCTTCTGTTAGGGTGGTAGGTATCTAGCTCACCGTCGTCAGGCCATGATCATGGAGGTCGGTGGTACTAAAGCTCCTATAGCACTAAAACTTTGGTTTTCTATGATAACGGTGTCATCATATTTATATAGGGGTAAATGGTGTCACAATATTTCAGACAAAAGACAGTATTCAATTACTGGTACAGCCTACAGAGAGTGCTGGGTATCAAGAACAAGTTTTATCACCACAAGATTACGAGTCACACAATCTGTGTCGGTTATCTTAATTGGCAGCTTAATCGTCTCTCAATTGGTATCGATGAGTTTTCTCCAAGGAAAGTCATTTAACTTTATACTATAACTTTTTACTATGTTTGTTAGGAAATAACATATTTTACAGCTATAGACGTATATAGCTTTAAAATACGTTATTTTCTAACAAACTAAAATAGTAAAAAGTTAAATGGCTTTCCTTGGATATCAAATACAACTTGATCCATATACAACTTGAGCTTTAACAATGTTATCCTTAACCTCTATGTAGAATCCAATGTTGAGAGGACAAATATTGATGATTGATAGTTATTATGGAACTAAGAGCAGGTACCTACATATTTTAGTGCTGTTCAATGTTTCAGAGAACCGCGTCTCAGCTATTTTTGTTTAGGGCTTTTTTTTTAATTCTGCGAGACCGGGGCCCTTCCTATGTCCATTGCCGCGGGCGTCTCTGGTATTCCCGCACCAGAAGGTATTTCCAGTGGCGCCCAGCGGACCTTGGCCACTTATGTGGCCTCTGTTTTGGTTGTTAGTTGGTGCTTTAGTACCTATAACAAACGAGACAATGAAAGTTAAGGAGTTGAAAGAAGTGAGTATGCCTAGCAAACATAACATAGCATCACGCCTTTTTCCCCGAAGGGGTAGGCAGAGGTGTGCAAACACACCCACATCTCGCCAGCTATGTTAGGTCCCATGTAATAGGGGGCGAGCCTATTGCCATTTACCGGGCACAAGTTCCAGACTCTGGGATAATTATCTGGGTAATATTCTAAAGAGAATTATACATTATTCACCAGACCCGGGAATCGAACCCGAGGCCTCGAGTGTGGCAGTCCGTACATAGTACCATTGTGCCACCGAGGTAGTCCTATGCCTAGCAAATGGAAACTAAAAAGAATTACGAGTACTTTACTTAATATTAATTGTCCATCATTGGAACTGTAAGTACTTCTGAAAAATAGTTGTCTGTTAACTTTCTTTCTGATCATAACAAATTATTTTTAACGATTCAAAAATAAATCATGCTTTTCATTATGAATGGCATTATACAAATATTATAGGTAACAAAGCGCTGCAAACGCTTTACAATTTAACACTTTTTACAATTTTACAAAAATAACTCTAATAATATTTGCTGCTACTTCTTTATTGCAAATGTCGCCCATTTACTGCCAGTGTCGTCCACAGCTCAGCTGCAAGGGCACTTAAATGCATGAAGTCAAGACTCTCTATCTTTTAAAATTACTTTCCTCGAACAGTGGAATAGCCATGTGGTACCGTGATAGACATTATACACTTAAAACAACGTAGCTGCTCCGTTTACTTACAGAGTGAAGGAACACTATCCTTCGACTTTAGTTATGTGTCAGCATGTTTACCTACATACAATTAAATGTTTGGGTATGTATTTATACTACATAGTGGTCTTACCAAGATATTCGAGGCCCGACCCAACCTCGCCTGCAAATTATGCACATTTGCAAAAGTTCGTATTTTACAGCAATAGGTTTGCCGTCTATTACGTGGGACCAGAAAAGTTACTGAAGAAAAATGGGTAAAAATATACCTTTGCCCTCTCTTTTACGATATAAATGTGTAGAGTAAGTATTTGTGTACTTGGTTATGAAAGTTAAAGTTAATGAAACTTTATGTAGGTATCAAGGGAACCGCGTATTCCCACGAACGATCTTAGAACAATAAGGCAAAAGGAGAAGCCGTGAGTCCATGAGTCCATGAGTATTCGGCAAATATAAATAAGGTTCACAGCCATATCGCAGAAAATTACTGGGACGTGAACAAATTAACAGCAACTTGACGCCTACTGCTGCTGGGCATAGGTCTCTCCAACGACCGCCCCACCACACAACGCGCCTTGTGCGGTCCGCATCCATATATCATTGGTTATCTACTGATGTCAACACTGGTTGTGCAAGCCCTGCTGCAAGATAGAGGTAACATACTAGGTACTTGCAGGATGACACAGTATGATAGCGGAATGCAAATATTTATATCTTGAAATGTAGAACATGATAACAGTGAACTAGATTAGTTTGGCATCATGGAGAAATGTTTAACAGATTAATATTGAGTAACTTTATACAACGTGTCGATGTCGACGTTACCTCACTGTTTATGACGCGATACCACGGTTTAGTGTTAACTGACAGTTAATCATCGTTACACGAATTACGAAATGCTTTAGATGTAGGAATTTCAGCATGAGTTTTCTCGTTCTCAATTCACTAATTCGAACAAACTATGTACATTTAACATGCCTATATCTCCTAGGAGGTAGTCAGATGTGAATTGAACATCCATTTTGAAAATAATTTTGTCGGTTCCACGTAATACCAACATTTCAAATTTAGCGCTATGATAATACATAGCGATTTAAATACGATTTCAGATTGAGTATTATCTGAACATGACGCTTGCAATAATGCCGACATTCTGGTATGTCGGCATTATTGCAAGCGCTCTTTGAAAGAATATAACATGATAAATATCTTTTGAATGTGTTACAAACGACAAAAAATAGCTGTTGAATTTCTTTTTTGTCGATGCTTTCACATACTTACTGTTCGTATAGTTCTTGTAATTCTATGTCTACGTATAATCGATTTGTATAAATTGAGTGACGTAAAATTTAAACGATGAACAATGGTCTCTTCTCTTCGCAATAATTTATATTACTAGTTGACGCCTATACTCCGCCTGCATGCATGACCTATAATTATTATTATGACGATAACTTTTCTTCCTTCTATCCAATTTTGATGAAACTAAGCCTTTAGTGCTGTCCCAAGTTGAGCTTAACCTAACTCACGTACCGTCGGGACAAGAAAAGCTGCCGCGTCTCGCTCTTCAAATGGTGGTATAAAGCTAACCCCCCAACCTACAAACCAATCTACGCATCCACCAACAAGAAATACTTTTAGGAAGTATAATGATGTGGTAAAAGGTAACCATACTGAAGTCTGTCAACAATTACTACATAACCAAATACAGGAAATATTTATAAAACAATCACAGAAGATAGATACAATCTTACAACAAATGAGCACCATCCTGGGGCTCTTGACAACACTAGTTAATAAATTATCACGGAACTAAATAAACTCAGAATTGCCACTTGGAACATAGACGGTCTGTCACCTAAAAAAGGTGAAGCTGAAACCCTGCTAAAGATGCACAATCTGGATGTTTTGCTTATTTCGGAGGCTCACTTTACTTCCAACAGCCAAATATATGTACAAAACTATAATGTATACTCAACAAATCATCCAGATGGAACTGCCCATGGAGGTACAGCTATCCTAATTAGATCTTCCATTGAACATTATGAACTACCAGAGTTTAGAACTGAGTTCATTCAAGCGACCTCAGTGAATATCCAGGATAAGAATGGAAACTTTAGTATCTCTTCTGTTTACTGCCCTCCAAAGCACATTATTACAGAGGAGCATTTCACCACATATATTAATAGTCTAGGGTCGCGCTTCATAGCCGGTGGAGATTGGAACTCCAAGCATCTGCACTGGGGGTCGCGATTGGCCACCACACGTGGAAGAGAACTCAAGAAATGTGTTGATAAAAACCATTTGACAACAATATCCACCCCTCAGCCCACCCACTGGCCAAGCGATCCTGCAAGATTGCCTGATGTTCTGGACTTCTTCATTATGAAAGGCCTTTCACGACTCTTCTACCAGATTGATGGTTGTCTTGATGGCTCATCGAGTCACATCCCGGTGATATTAACAATTGGCACCAGTATTATGGAAACCGAAACTGTACAATAACAGAACAAATTGGCAAATGTTCCGTACCCTGGTCGACGATTCCCTGCAATTACGGATTTCTCTGAAGGATGATGTGGAAATAGATGGTGCAGTCTTGGCATTTACAAGAGTGGTGCAGGAGGCATGTTGGAAGAGCACTGAGGAGGTGGCTCGTGTAAGTGCCAGACAGACTTATGTACCTCACGAAATTCGAGACATGATCCTAGAAAAGAGAAGACTGCGTAAGGTGTGGCATTATAGTCGACATCCTGATGATAAAACAGCTCTAAACAGCTATGCTAAACGTCTTAGGCTGGTCATAAAAGAAAATTTGGATGCCACTATTGAGGAAAACCTACTGTCTTTAACAGCTACTTCAGACACGGACTACTCTCTCTGGAAGGCATGTAAAAATCTAAATCAACCTGCAAACCCAAAACCGCCTATACGCCTAGAAAGTACCAAGTAGGCTAGATCCAAACTTGAAAAAGCTAATGCGTTTGCTGACCACCTGGCTAAAGTATTTGCTCCAAATGAAGCCGCACCTGGATCGGAGGAGGCAGATATATATAGTATCCTCCTGCGGAACTTTCAGTTGCACCTGCCCATGAAAACAGTAACACCGACGGAGGTACAAAGAACCATCCAACAAATGAAGAACAGGAAAGCACCGGGTATCGACCTCATTGACAGGAAGGTCCTCTCCGAACTACCTCGTAAGGCTATAGTGTACTTGACAACACTGGTTAACCGGATAATCAGTGTAGGATACTTTCCTGCGCTGTGGAAGGTTTCTCAGGTGATTATGGTCCATAAGCCTGGAAAGCCACCACATGAAGTCTCTTCTTACCGGCCTATTAGTCTTCTTCCGATCGTCTCAAAAGTACTGGAGAAAGTACTACTGACACGGCTCTCGCATGCCATGAATGAAAACTCTGTTACTCCAGATCACCAATTTGGGTTTAGAGCAGAACACAGCACTATTGAACAAACTCACAGAGTCTGTAGATTCATCAGCAATAGTCTCGAGGTTAAAGAGTATTGCTCCTCTGCTTTTCTAGACGTCCAACAGGCCTTTGATCGGGTGTGGCACAAGGGTCTCTTGTGTAAGATTAAATTACTCCTACCTCATACTTTCTATGGAATCCTGGAGTCTTATATTACTAACCGAATATTCCAAGTGAAAGCGATGGATTGTACATCAGGTTTCCATGATATACTTGCAGGAGTACCTCAAGGCTCTGTAATGGTCACTATACCTAGATTATTTAATTGTTTTCTTCTGTTGTACCTTGAGCTGAAACGTACCTACACTTCCTTTATCAGAAAAATTAAAGTCTAGCAGAAAATCCGATAAATCCGTGCACGCTAATCTACCATAATGATATTTGGTCACTCAATGCAGCTGAGGTTCAGGGTTCTACGTCTCTTGAGACGGTTGAAATAGTCCGGCAAGGTGAGTTGAACGGCCAGCTTATTGGGGTGATTTTCAAGCCTAGGTCATATACTTCTGGGCATATGCATTTATTTCCTCTTTAACTGTAGGTATGCCAAGGTGCTCATGTACTTCGGAGTTTCTTATAAACCAAGGAGTGTCGCTGATTTGCTTCAGGATGTAGTTTTGTGTTCTTTGAATCTTGGTTTTGTTCGAGTTACATGTGGCTCCCCACAGTTGAATACCGTAGGTCCACACGGGTTTTATGACAGAATAATAGATGAGGAGTTTGTTTTCAATGGACAATCTTGAGTTTCTTCCTAATAACCAGTAAAGCCTCTTGTATTTAAGATTGATCTCACGGCGTTTCGTTTCGATGTGCTTATGCCATGTCAATCTGCGGTCCAAGTGCAGTCCAAGATATTTCACGGAGTCACTCTGAGGCAGCTCTCTACCACCCAGGGTCACCGGGGGGCAAGTCTTTCTCCTCAGCGTGAATGTCACTTGTACTGATTTGGTGGTGTTCACTTTAATTCTCCACTTGTTGAACCAGTTGTTTATTTCGACTAGGCTTCGCTGCAACTTTAACGTGGCTTGTTCAGGTTCTTTACCCGAAGCTAAAATTGCCGTATAATCTTCATAGGTTGCAATAGTCACTCCTGGGGTATGTGGTAGGTCTGAAGTAAATATGGTGTACAACACCGGGCCAAGTACAGAGCCTTGAGGTACTCCTGCAAGTATATCATGGAAACCTGATGTACAATCCATCGCTTTCACTTGGAATATTCGGTTAGTAATATAAGACTCCAGGATTCCATTGAAAGTATGAGGTAGGAGTAATTTAATCTTACACAAGAGACCCTTGTGCCACACCCGATCAAAGGCCTGTTGGACGTCTAGAAAAGCAGAGGAGCAATACTCTTTAACCTCGAGACTATTGCTGATGAATCTACAGACTCTGTGAGGTTGTTCAATAGTGCTGTGTTCTGCTCTAAACCCAAATTGGTGATCTGGAGTAACAGAGTTTTCATTCATGGCATGCGAGAGCCGTGTCAGTAGTACTTTCTCCAGTACTTTTGAGACGATCGGAAGAAGACTAATAGGCCGGTAAGAAGAGACTTCATGTGGTGGCTTTCCAGGCTTATGGACCATAATCACCTGAGAAACCTTCTACAGCGCAGGAAAGTATCCTACACTGATTATCCGGTTAACCAGTGTTGTCAAGTACACTATAGCCTTACGAGGTAGTTCGGAGAGGACGTTGGGCGCCGTTGTGGGCGCCGTGGTGGGCGCCGTGGTGGGCGCCTTGGTGGACGCCGTGGTTGGCGCCGTGGTGGGCGCCTTGGTGGGCGCCGTGGTGGGCGCCGCCATGGTCCAGCCGTCGGAGGAGGAGGCGGCAGCATGGGACCGGGAGGCGCCTTGACCACCTTGGTCAAGTCAGCGACCTCCCGCCACAGGTCATCCATCTGCTTCCTGGAAGCAGCGAGCTCTGCCTCCAGGCTCGTCACCTGCTTCCGGAGCCTCGCCTCCTCCTTGGTGACGCTCCGCGCGAGGAGCTTGTTGAGGGAAGATTGGGCTTCATCCACCAGTGAAGCCATTATCTTCTTCCTCCCCGCCACGTTCCTGTTGCCCCGCATGGCCGCGTTCATGCGGGCAAAAACGCTCATCAGCTCCCGCGCGGGCGGCCGATTTCCCGGCGACTTCGCTGGGACAGTTGGACCGAGGACGGAGGAGGAGTTGGCGGCCGCCTTCTGTACGCGTCGAGACGCGTACGCACCGTCTTGACCGGCACCTCCTCCTCCGAATCACTGGAGAGGAGGGACCCCCACCCAGAGCAGCTGGTGCTACGGTCGCGCGGCGGCCCCCCCTTCTCCTCGAGGGTCCTCTTCTTCGTCGCAGAAGAGCGGCCCTTCTTCTTCACACTCCTGGGAGCTGACCCATCGTCAGTCCCAGCAGCAGCAGTTCCTTGGGGCGTCGACGTCGCGCTGCGACTAGGCAGCGCGGCGCGAGCCCCCAAATCGATAGGCATCAGAATCAGTTCATCTTGCATAAGGTCGTCGGAGGTCTCTTCGGGGTTATCCATAGGAAAACAAAATCTCAAAAATTTGGCCAATCAAAAGTACAGACTAGGACGTTCGGTCACCCAACTTGCCACTGCGTTACCGTGGTCAAGTTGGGGTCCAGGGCGGACGGCGAGGACGTAGTCACTTGGGGCCCCGCCCCACCATGAATTACTAATGCAAAGTCAATAATAAATATGTACCTAAACCCAAATCATCGAAACTTCTCCACAGCTGGCAAGACTGCGATGAATATCCTACCTAAATATAGCAGAAAAAATAAACCGCTAAAACTTCTTCTCTATTTGAATTTGTATAAAAATTACTGAGTATAATTCATGAATAAATCATTGTAGCTTCACAGTGGCGACTTGGTGACGTCAACTAGAAGTTTCAACTGTGAAAACGTTTTACTGTTATAACATTTAGGTCTTGGCTTACGACAAAAGTTAATATATAGTACATTCCAAATTACTACGAGTACTTCCTACGACCTGACCTGACCTTTACTTTTCTTATGTGGGAGGGTATTATGAATAAATGTAATCAAAATGAATGACTTAATAAAATATTTTTACTTTTATTGTAACATTTGTCCTTCTGATAATGGGGTAATTTTTTTTTCTGTATCTTAACATATATCATAATATATATAGTATAAAATAAAGTCACTTTTGTTCCCTATGAATGTATAGTTAGATATTTAAAACTACCCAACGGATTTGATTTATACTATGAATAGCGAACTGCCGCAGCATTGCCCGCGTGAACTAGTATTATAGCCTAAAACCTTCCTCGGAAACCACTCTTTTCATTGATAAAACAGCATGAAAATTTGCAGTTTTTTGAGTTTATGGCGAAAAGACGGTTGTTTTATAATATATGGTGATATTACATACTAAGGACAGCAGATTGTTAGCCCTTGGCAATAATATAAAGAAGTATGGTAGTTGCAATATAAACCAGTCGTTACGTAAAAATTTAATAAAGTAGAGGAATAGTGCCCGTGCTTTTTGCTCCTAAATAATGTAGCAAGATATTTGTATTTGTTTGTACGCCTTAGGTCGTATTTTACTTTTAAGTACTGTATTCTGTATTGTATTCTTTTATCCTCACTTCAATAAAAATCTCGTAAAATACCGACCAGATGAGTCTTCCTAGTGAAGCATTTGAACCAACTACCGATAGAAGCAACAATTTATCGGCATTTTCTGCTAGACTTGAATTTCTCTGATTTTTATTTTCCCGAAAGGGTAGGCAGGGAGAAACCATGATCCGTCAGTAACTTTTTAGGTTCTTCTATGTAGGTAAGTACTTACAACTACACCAATCTAACTTTGCCCCTCGCTGTATGCAGCGTAATCGACGCGAGGTGCAAACCTAGTTTGGTCGTTTTATAGTGAGTGATCCTATTGCCATTAACCAATCACTTTCGAGTTTGCCAGAGGTTTACCTGTAATAAACCCGTGGCAAACTTTAAAGTAGGTGCCACTCGAAGATTGGGGCTTTAAGATCTTGGTTTAGGGTCCGGTTAGGGTTTAGTCCGGTGGAGATGGCCGTACGGGAGAGATGACCTACCGAAAAAAAAACATAGTTAAAGTAACTAGATGGTTCTGCGTTAGTTCGCTTCGTGCAGTGTGTGGGCACAACTTTACGTATTAAAGTCGGCAATTTTGTTCATATTTTGTTTTTTATAGTGCCTAAAGTTTTTAAAGAGTTTACGTTACAGAGTTAGGTGATGAAATATTGTAAGATATTCTTGATTTTGTATTTAAAGGCCACAATCCAGACGCCGTTTTGAGTTTGACTTAAAGTTTAGTTTATACCTAAACTTTAAGTCAAACTCAAAACGGCGTCTGGATTGTTTATACTTTTTTAGAATACTTAATAGAATACTTAACTAATATGACAAAATACAAGTAGAGAGCCATATAAGTTCTGTGTTAGATGGCTTTATAGATGGTGGATGTGATTTGTCTAATGTTGAAGATGGGAGCAGGAAATGGGATGAATATACATACATACAAAAGTGTATATGACGATTTAGATGAAAATATTGAAAACAAACAAAATTAAACTTTATTGGTGCCAAAAAGCAAACTGTTTTAAAATAAGTGTTTGAAACAACTTTTATTTCCTTTCGATGCTTTTAGTAAGAATCCATGACCAAAAAGTTATTATCTTTTAATTAAAGTTTTCATCACTTCTATTCAAAAAGTGGCGTTTTGTTCCTACATAAAAAAGCCTAAAGTAGCTCTTTTTTGTTCAGAGACTTTTTAGAGGGCAATAATGAGATTTGAATTTGGAACATGAACATACCTAGTAATCCAACCAAAAAAAAAACATTACGCGCTAACTTTTTCATCGCTAGTACATTTCTTTTTTGTTTCATAGAAGGCGATGAGAAGTAATATATTTAAGACTCGAGAGTAAAATTATTTTTTCTCTGGCGACGTACTTTGAATACCTACTTTAGAAATCCTCGCTACGCTCGGGATTCTACTCTAAAATACTTTCTATATTGATCTGTAAAGCCGAAGCGACGAGAGAGATGGTCGCTGATCTAAAATACCAACACATGCTATTGTTCCCGTATGATAGATATACTTTATAGCTACTATGTTGTTAAATTGATAGCCAATGGTCAATCTCCGTATTATGTGTTTTTTACTACTATAAAGTTTAAAAAAAAAGAATGTTTTGATCACGGTTGGGTGGTCTACATTTTATGGTCTATCAAACTGCTACGTTTATGTAAGAAACTAAAACAAGAATATTATTAGATATAAGATAATCTGCTATAAGAGCACGATAGAGTCGACTTCAGACCATCGCCATAATATTCAACCAATGATAAAGAAAATTACGTTAAAAAGGCGCCCTATATTGCCATTTCCGAGCACTGGGTATATTTGTTAGAACCCTGTCTGTAATGGGGTTGCTCCATTAACGCGCAAGGATTCGTGTTGCGTTTGCGACGATGTTCTTGTCTCGCTGTCGGCTGTGAATATTAGCGCAGATTTGGTCACGAGACTGAAATTTACAGCGATATCATTGGTTAAAATTTATTTTGACCGACTGAAGTCAATGCTGGCTGTGCTATGCATACTATACCCGACCGGTTAATAGAAATAACTCTCAGTATAGACATCTAATCGCAATAGCACATTATAATACTTTATTATGTAGGTTAATGTACATGTGCATCTGAAAAACTGGGATGAGGCAAGTGACGACCGAAATGAGAGCAACACGAGTTCCTTAATGCAGTTAAAATAGTTTTTAGTATTGAGAAACGATTTTATAAGTTTTTAGCCCATAACACTGATGATAATAAACACTAATCTTTAGATATGACATGTGATGTTAGATTAGGGTTTTTTATGATAAAAAAAATTCAGTGGTTCATGTTTATTACAATTATTATTTTACTATCCTAAGTATAGTAAAGTATTACAAAATTCTTTTGAGAGCCGAGAACTTTGCAGAGCTCAGCATGTTTAATTGGCGCAACAAAGTTTCATTGAAAATTCAAACTCTGACATTTGATCTTCATTAAAAACTTACCTTATTTTACCTTAAAAGCTGTAAACGGCTTCAAATATAATCAACTGATGGGTTCTCAGATATAAATCTAACGATAGCCAAGTTAAGGGAGACTCTGCTCACTAAACAGTGAATTAAATTCGTTTTCAGCGAATTATTCTACCTTACAGTCAACGGTGTTAATTCATTTTATCGATAATTGGAAAGAGGTGAATGAGTGCCAAAGCCGAAGTAATATAATCCGATGATAACAGTTTGGTGAAGTGTCAATTTTAAAACAATTGTATAATACGCTCGACTGGTTTTTGACTTGACCTAATTCCTAAATGCTTATTGTGTTCGGAAGTGATAATTTTTAGGTTACCATGCGATCTTGGATTGCCATAATGGGTGATTTCAAATTTGTATTTAATATTAAGTGTTAAGTGGATTAAATCAATAACACACGTGCACTTGAAAACAGAGGTATGAGGAAAACACATTATTGCTGTCATTTATCGTTGACGTTGAGGCAGACTAAATCAAAAGACCTACGTATAAAAAAACGGTCCGCAGTCAAGATTTTTTAAAGGGCAATTCTTTATTATGATAGAATGTGTCAGATTTTCTTCTTATCGTAAGGATTGGGTTATTCGGGACACCCTAATTAGACCCTGGCAGAACCCAACGACGAACAGTCGGGAGCGACTTTTGACAAATCTTTGAAAGTAAAGTGATGGTAACATGAAACGCAACTTTTAGTCACCAATCTGACTAGGTTGCTAACCTCAGACTAGGTTGTTAACCTTACTGGGTTGCTAAACTCACATTATCATTTTCGAATCGGTGAGTGCACTCGGCTATGGGCACCAAAATCGGATTATAATATACCCGCTTATGTAGTGCACGTTGTCCTAATTTTGTGGATTTAGTTAGTTTCAAAGCATAATTAAAGTCAGCCAACATCAAGATTTACGAGCAATACCATTCGATATAAAGGTCATAAATCTTCCATTTGGGTCCCTGGATCATCGATAGTACGAGTAAAACGTATATATCTACGAGACATTGGAGTTATCAGATTTAATTATGTTCTATCTAGCAAAGATTTTAATCAACCCGAATTAGGGGCTTATTTGGCTGTTCGTAGGAAACACACTAGTATACTATTTACTAGTTCAATGGTTTTAAGTAAGTATTAAGTAGCCATTTTTAACACGAAAAAGCACTTTTAGATTTACTGGAGCCTCAGAGAATTAGTATTGCCATTGAACGGGTCAATGCAGCTAGAGTTTTAGGTTTCGTCGCGCTCAGCAGTGACGCGGAGGATTTTTTATACGAACTTCAGTAAATATTGTAAGTACCTACCTACATATATTAAGCAAATAGATTGTTGAAGATTGAGGAGTGAAGTTGACAGGCATGTAGTAATTTCTCAATGTAGCTACTGTTCATTAGTCAGGGCGGTAAAGGACCCTACCGAAAACATTGTGTCTTAAGTCATCCTCATATAGTGCTCTTGCTAACAGATGGATAATAATATGTTCACCGCCATTCGTGTGGCAAAAAGAATACTGAAAAATTGCAATTGCTGCAAAATGCTTATAAGATTTAGTTTGGGAATAAAGATGTGGTTTAATTCCAAAAAAAATATTGCATGCTTTCATCACTAGGTGGAACCTATAGTAATACAGTCTGAAACAAACGCAATTATACTATTATTCCAACACAAGAACACACAATCACGTCTTGATCCTCTCAGGGGTAGACAGGGCATTCATTAAGCCTGCATTTCGCCAGTCACCATGGCTGGTCCCACGTAATTATCAGCAAACCCTTTAGGGTACTTCTTAATGAAATAGAAATCTAAAATTTGGTGTGAATGATAGGATTAACACACAGACATGAGTCTGTGTGTTAATCAAAATTAAGAAATCGTCATATTTTTCTCCCTATCACCTCAAATGGAGGGATTAAAGTTTGTATGGCAGGTTCGTCACTTTGAAATATAGATGCGTGAAACGTTTTGGGGGGGATAATCTTTTTCCAATGATTTTATTACTTTGTAAACCCGACCAATTTCGAAGTACGACATGATCAAACACAAGTAAGTTTGTTTCATTACATTTATCAGCATAATCATACTTCTCTCGCATTTCCCTGTGCTTCTCTCATTAAAATGTGACGGGCTTCCTATATTTTTATGACAAGTAACATTCAAGTATAGATAAAATACGTTGGCGTGCGCTTGCCGTCTTGGGACCGGATATTTGGGAAGGCAATAACTTATTTTGTAGAGAGAAATACAAACATCTTGTAAGCTGGATTGGTGGTGTTGGTTAAATTAAATATTTTCGTTTGGCAGCCAGATTATAATATTACTTTTTCAAGGATTACTGTTAGATTACGTCTGAAGCGGAGTACCTAGTCATGCCTTATTAAGTCCTATGCCTAATTTTATATATTTTTATATTTATTCCTGAATCAGAAATATTGAAAAAATAAATATGAAGTGTGATATAACTCGGTGTAAATCATGATAGTGTCATAATGATGAAAGTTTTATCTGTACATAGGTTGGTGTAACATAAAACCTAGAAATCTTGTAACTGCTGATTCTATGTTGGATTGGTGTTTAAAAAGACGGCCATAGAAAAAAAATTAAAACCCGTTAGAGTACTTTATATACCTAATGTGTGGTTATAACGGATGTTAGATTCATAAAACTCGTAGTTCTGTCTCAAAATAGATTCATTCCATATCCACTGTGAGTAGTTTATCGACTAACCATTAATAGACTAGCAATAAGGAAGTACGTGAGCTATTATGTAAATATCTATTACAGTAATAGAAAATAATCAACATAACAATACGGTAAACGCATACATAGCTCAATTTTATTCGCAGAGGATATTAACAAACATAATTTTAATTCCGTTCAAATGTATAAAATGTAATAAATAATAAGTATTTTTTGGACTTTTCAATCGTTGCAGTCGTAATTTTCAATTGTTTTTGGTAATCGTCCCTACGGTCAGAGCAACCATCTACGTGAGTGTCACTCGTTTTCTTGGTACCTATACCGATCATTAAGAAGCTCTGGATATAGGTTGCCTTGTATGAGTAGGCGTCCCAATAGGGGTTCGAAATTATGATGAAACACGTCAAAAATAATACAATTAAATTTGATAGTTTTTTTCCACATGTCAACTTAAACTTGGAAAACTGTAGTGACGTTACGTCATCCTCGACTGTTTGACTGTTTGGACGTGCAGAGTCGTTGTAAGTGGTTATCAGTACTCTATATATACGTAGTATAGAGATGGTTGCCCTGAGATGCCTACTCTAACAACGTTCTGTTATAATTAAAATCAAATTAGCTACTAGTATTTTACAATGTTGTATTGTTTATTCCACAATTTTATGTCTGTCTTACTAATTACTTAAATAAAAAAAAAAATAGTTTTTTTCATTTTCGCACACGCATAATGGCATCATTGGCTGACTGGGTGATATAAGTACCGTTTTCCGACATTTTCAACATATTTGCCAGGGCTTTTTTCGTCTTCCTTGACGGGTTCTAGAATCCGTCAAAGCAGACGAAATACTTATTACCTATTAAATATCATCTGACCACAGATGTGCATAATGATATTCTATTCTCTCAATTTGTCTTCACCGATATTTCGACAGGTAAGACGACTAACAATCAATTTGGTTTTACATAAAATACTGAACAAGAAGTCCCAATTATGCGTTACCATAACAATAACGGGTACCTTACCGAATAAATCTATTGTAAAATTGAATGCACGATCTTTCTCAAATCATCTTACGTCGTACGATGAAAAGATTATTAAGACCTTGTATGCGAACAATGCTTGTAAAGGTTTTCGGTAAGACATGATGATCCAATACACTTAAAATATAATATTTGATAGGTAATGTTTAAGTCCATTCAGATAGCGTTCATTACAATTCACTAGATGTGTTTACCTACATTAACAAGGTTACAGTGACATGCTTTTTTCCAGCACGAATGGTGTCATATCAACAGTATGATGTATATTGTCACCGGTATGCAAGAGTCACTTAATAAATAAATATTTTGGACGTTCTCACACAAGGTCATTTAGCCCAAACTAAGCCATAAGCTTGTGCTATGAGATCTAGACAACTGATAAAGATACTTATATATTTCTAAATACATACATATTGAATATAACATAAATATTGAAGAAAACACCCAAACTCCGAAACAAACATTTGTGGATCACACAAATATTTGATTTTACCCCATTTAAGCTGATGCACTACCGACCACGCCACCGAAGCAGTTCACCATAGTCGACTTCTGGCGATAACCAATAATTCGCAGAAAATATCTTCTTCTTCTTTTAGATACGTGGTTTCATCATTCATAGATCATTTTGCCAATGTCAAGGTAATTCTTGATATTTCCTGCACAGAAGAACTGGTTACTCTGAACTAGTTCGCGGTGTGGGAAAAGGAAACGTTGTTCGGTATTGCGATTGAGCAAACTATACCGAACTAAACCCGAACTAAGCCCCCGAACTTGTATTCTCATTGTCTCGGTTAACCAGAGAAATTTCATTACCTTTAACAAAGTTATGAATAATAGTGCAATTGAAGTAGGTAGGTATTTACCAAATGGAAACATTTATAATGTTATTAAGGAAACGCCAATATACTTTTAGCACCTACGAAGTAATGAATTAATAATTAACGCATTGGTTGGGAATCTGTAGTTTGGGTCGCATAAGTTTAACTTCCTACTACTCGTATATTGGATAGTATTCCAATAAATAGTCCAAATGAAACGTTTTTTTAGGTGTCAACAGAGTCAAATAAATTATTGAACGAGATTCGCTCCGTTGAGTTCGACATTTCTGTTTCTAAGGTTGACGTATTTTACAAGAGCTGACGCTGACCTGGCGAGCGCCGGCAAACGACGCGTGTCGACATCCTTTGTTAAACGAGCCGAAACAAAGTTCCTTGCGAATATCACCAGTCAATACACCTAAATAAACTCTTGGATTGAATGATTGGCAACAAATTTCATAACAAAATGTAGGTATAATTTTCGAGCATTTCGGTAGATAATTAATGTCTTCAACTAAAATATTTTTGTGTTTTTCCTTATCATATAAGTCTGACTACCTAAATTGCCTTTGAGAATTATCATGTTATGACCACGAAAATTTTAGTAAACAAGCAACTGCATTATTGTTTCCTGCTGTTATACAACTTTAATATTTCATTTTTATGAGGTACGAATACCTCACAGTAATTTTTCTAACTTACCCTACTTATTTTAGTATATTTCGAATAACGAACCTATTCAGTAAATTATAAGACAATTTGGCGTGTTTGATTCCGCTTTGAGTGCTGCAAGAGTGGATAGGACAGGGAGTATCTATCATTGCTAGTTTATACCTACTGGGTATCGCAAAGGCATGGAACATTTAATAGGCTTAGGTAGAAGACGGGTCTCGCATTCCATCCACCTGCTGCTGAGTGGATCATTGCGAATTCCACAGCCCCCAAGCGCCACTGGGAATTATTTTAGTGCTTACCGGAGGCGCTTGCCACAATGGACGTAGGTGCGGCCGCAGCCCAGGGCCGCGGATTAAGAAACAAAAAAACACTCCCGACACGGTCCACTCAAAATGCGGCACTCACACGGCAAGTTGTTAGAACTTCAACCTCGATCTGGTTGGTTGAGCAATATTCTGGTTGATATACCGTGACAATAACTGGACACGTGTTTCGTCTGCACACAAAGCAAATAGTTGGGTTAAAAAAGATATACATAAATATGAATTTCTGTTCGGAACATTACACCCTAATCACGGTGAATATATGCCTCGAGCAGCAAAAAATACATATATGTAGGTATACACATTTTTGGATTACAAGAATACAATGAGAAAATATTTCTACCGTATACCAACAAACTCTTGGGTGTTAACATTTAGTACGCCAAAATAATCCCACTGGTAAAAACAAAGACATCCAATTTATTTCATCGTAAACAAAGTGGTCGGATCACTTCAAATGTTCTTTAAGAGATCAACGTTTCGGTAAAAATGAAACACCCACGGCCAACTTTGGGAAAAAATCGTCTCTATATTCCAAATTCAACATGTTCTTTCTGTTAACTGTATTGAGTGGCACACATGAACTCGATTGTTTCTTTTAGCTTAATACGCTCAGAGTAGTGACGTATCCTTTTTTTCTTTGGGAGTATCTACACGAAATGTTTTTTCTGTTCTCTATCATTTCATTCTTTCTGGTTGGGACTCGAAACTTTATTTTTACCAAGCCCATGTGATGCTATAATCTGACTGCACTCCACACGTTGGTGGAGTGCTCAGCGTGGGCAAGTCAGCGCCGGAACCTCATAGTGGGTTTGGCGCTGGAAACCATGCTACAAGCCATGGTCTCCAGCGCTAGTAGGTGGAAGGCGGCCGTGTCCTTCTGGCCTGAGGACGGTGGGGCAACCACCCGCAGTCCTTACAGAAGCAGGCTAGAAGGGTTTCCCAGCTCCTAGCCCCACAGCACGCAACCAGATTCACGCGGGATGAAACCGAACCCCAAAAACGCGGGATAAAAATTCGCCGGGCGCCACTGGAAATACCTTCTGGTGCGTACCAGAGACGCCCGCGGCAATGTACAGGAGCGACCGCGGTCTCGCGGAATTAAAAAAAAAATGCTATAATCTGGGCCACTCTTTTGTATACCTAATAAATATAATAGGCATTCTCATACAACGTCATCTAACGCAAACTAAACTATAAGCTTGTGCTGCAGGATCTAAACAACTGATAAACATACTTATAAGTATATTCCAAAATACATACATAATATACGAGTACATAGAAAACACCCTCCGCAGCAAATATTTGTGTGAACCACAAATATCTGATTCGACTCCGGAATCGAAACCCGTGACTCCGGAGTTGAAAGTCGATGCACTGGGTGCCACCGTGGCAGTCAACAACCGATGAATGCAACATATTATTATAAGTTCTACAGTGAGCCCTACTAAGTTTAAATTTTTATGTTAATGTAATAAGTAGTTTATACTTTCGATTGTTGGCACTTGGTGGAACCTATAATAATACATGAATTGTACACTATTTCACAACTTTATTTGATTTATTTTCACCGACCGACAGCATTCTGAAAAGCGAAACCGGTCGGCGAGTGAGTATACGAGAAGAAACCCCTTGAGTAGTAAAGTTTCGATGGTTCCTATATCTCAAAGCGTACCGTACCATTATAACATTTATAGGTATTGGTTCTAATAAAACGGTAAGTATTAGAAGTTCCTTCCCCCATTCAAATAGTTTATTGTTAGAGTTAATAAAACCGTTCATAACTTCTATTTATGATCACGTATGCGGTGATTACACCATAAAAATAAAGATAGTAAAGAGAATTTACTACGTAGGTTACGTCTTAAAATAAGATTTCATGCAATAGCTTTCTAGATAAAGAAGAACACGGATCCCTAGGGAATACATTACTGGTATAAAACGTATAAAAAATTAATGAATGCTAATTTTTATTTACATTATATTTCACAGTTGTGGTACCAAGTACAAAAAAGACAGAAGACATACATCACGACTATATATTCTAAGGGGTAGGCAGATCTGCATTACACACCTACAATTTGCCATTAATTTCGTAGGTCTCACGTATTGGCAAGCGTATTGCCGTTTCCGGGCACTAAAGAAACCAAAATTCAAACAGCCAGGACAGATGTTACATACCACTAAATTGACTCTCAGCAGTCTAAGCAATATAAAAAAAATACCGTTCTATTCTACGCCTTTATAGAGACCACGCTTAATCGATGCTTCTCAGGACCAGAAGGCTGGCTATTTTCTGGCCCAAAGAATAAGTATCACCATCCAACGTGGCAACACAGCCAGCATTCTGGGAACCTTCCCAGTCGGTTCAATAACGCGGAAGATTTTTTTAAACGGTATTTTGTAATGTTAATATTATTAGTAAATATAATTATGTATATTGTAATTCTTATTGTAAATAAATGTTATTCTAATAATTCTATACTAAATCAAAATCTAAATTATAACAGGTAAGACTGATTTTTGGTTACCAGTATTCTTTGTAAGTACTTAATAAAACATGGTAAAATTAAAGCAAAATCACTTAGTTACAGAGTTAATGACTTGAGGGGCTCGTGGTCTAGTGGTAACCGACAATATTAATACATTGCAAAGGTTAAGCAACATCTAGTCAGGCCGGTCTTAGGATGGGTGACCATTTCTTTAGACACCGAGACCCCTCCGTGCCTCGGAGAGTACGTTAAGCCGTCAGTCCCGGTTGTCATACGAACATCTATGGCAGTCGTTAGGGGTAGTTGGAGCCCTTAAAAATCTGACCGGTCTAACTACAGAACTCGATATCGTCCATGGGTTGTGAAGGTCAGATGGCAGTCGCTTCACGGAAAATATCGAAGTTCAGCCGAATCACAGTTAGACTGGTAAGCTGACCCCAACTAACAGAGTTAATAACTTGACATGACTTGAAAGTGAATCGAGTTAATTATAAAATGTGTCCATAACTACATATTCTACGGTAAAAGAAAACAAAAATATGTATCTGAGTTTGTCATTTCCATTTGGCAAAATACTACACTTCACATGCGGTTACATTTATTCTACTGCGTTACCACAATAGATTTTACTTACTAGTTAACCCTCATTGATGCCTAGTTGTCTTGTACCCCAACCCATACGTGAATCTAATACCAGGACTCCAAGTACCAGGCGAGTTACCGTGTAGGTACTTTGGGTACTAGTGGTCGCCACAGAAGACCCCTTAAACATAAAAAAAGATATTTGGGTGTTTTGCTCCCATTTGCTCCTATTCTGCATAATATTAGGCATATATTTTAGTAAACATTGCTAAACGCCTAATCGATGCTTCTGGACCAGAAGGCTGGCTATTTTCTGGCCAAAAGAATAAGTATCGTCATCCAACGTGGCAACACAGCCAGCATTCTGGGAACCTTCCCAGTCGGCAATAACGCGGAGGATTTTTTAAACGATATTTTATTATTTTTTAGTCTATAATTAGAGCGTAGAGAGCGAAGCTCTCATGGTGCAAGAAAGTTCAATCCTTTTTTATGCGAGATCTCTGTCAATACTTTACCGATTTCAACAATTAATATATCAAATCAAATTAGATTTAACTGACACCATTCTAACGGAGCCCAAATTTTAAATTTTGGCCCGCATAAATTTTTTTGAAAAAAAAAAAAAAAATTTACACAAAGATATGTGATGCTTGCTGCGCTCTAATATGCTGCCGCGAAGCAGGGTGGCGATCTAGTTATGTATGTTTTGTATATTGTAATTCTTATCATCAATACATATATGTATATATCTAATAAAATTGTAAGTGGTCGATGTCTGTACATCGAAGATATAATAGAGAAACTGTACTAGGGGGGCTTTATGGGGGCGGGGCCCCAAGTGATTAGAAACTACGTCCTCGTCGTCCGCCCTGGACCCCAACTTGCTTACGGTAACGCAGTGGCAAGTTGGGTGACCGAACGTTCTAGTCCGGACTTGTGGCCATAAAGTGCGAATAGTTATGTCGGCTCAACCCGATAAAAACGATTACCCCGGTCTCGGCTCCGCCTTTCTCTGGGCGGAGTCGGACCAAGAAGACGACCTCACGCTATCTGATGAACGCAGCCTTGAAAGGTAACAAGGGCATGCAGGGCAAGAAGAGGATTGTGGCATCGTTGGTGGCTGATGCCCAATCTTCGCTCGACGAGCTCCTCGCGCGGAGCGTTACTGATGAGGAAGTGAGGCTCCGGCTGCAGGTGGAGAGCCTGGAGGTGGAGCTCGCCGCCTCGCGGAGGCAGATGGAGGTCCTGCGACGGGAGGTCGCGGACTTGACCAGGGTGGTCAAAGGGCCTCCAGCTCCAGCTCCAGCTCCTATGCCGCCTCCTCCGACGGCTGGACCAGCGCCGAAGAAAAAGCCTGCGGCCAATACAGCACCTACCACTGCGCCCACCAAGGTGCCCACCACGGCGCCCGAATCGCCGTCACCGCCTGTGCCGACTATGGTGCAGGTCCTGACGGCGATCGAGAGGCGCCTCGCGGTTCTCGAGGACCGGGCGTACCGCCCTCCGCTGGCGCGTCCCGCGTTTACATACGCGGTGGTTGTCGGGTGCTTCCGCTCCCGGTCCAAGCGGCACGCCACCCGCTGTCCGTCGCCCCGCTCCGCCCCCGTCCGCTTCCCCAGCGATTCGGATGCCGGCTGAGGCCGCGGCCCAAGCGAGGAAGGGGAAGGGACGGGGTAAGAAGAGTGAAACTTCTGCCACCCACGCCTCCTCCAACGTTGCCCCCGCTGCTTCTTCACATCCCTCCAGACGGGAGGGGTGGGAACTAGTGGGAGCAAAGAAGAAGACAAAGGCCGCCAAGAAAGCGGCCAAAGCCGCCGCGGCGAAGGCGCCGAAGAGGCCCCGCGCTCCTCGCTCCACAGCCGTCGTCCTTACGGTGACGACGGAGGGTGTGGAGAGGGGTGTGGGGTACGCTGATGTCCTGAGGCAAGTTAAAGCCTCAGTCGACCTCTCAGCCCTCGATATCCAGGGGGGTCTCCGGTGCAAGACGACACGCACCGGGGCTCGCCTCCTCGAGGTCTCCGGCGCCTCCAGCGGCCCCAAAGCTGATGCCCTAGCGGCTCAGCTGAGGGACAAGCTGGACGGAGAAGCCGTCCGCGTCACCAGGCCCACCAAATGCGCTGCATTGCGCGTCTCCGGTCTGGATGACGCGGCCACGACGGAGGAAGTGATTTCCGCCGTCGTGGAGGCGGGCGGCTGTCCCCGTGACCAAGTGAAGGCTGGAGAGATCTCCTTCAGCCTCACTGGCCATGGCACGACAGTCGTCCAGTGCCCCGTCGCGGCGGCACTAAAAGTGGCGGACGGACGAGGCCTCCTCATAGGGGGCTTCCTAAAGGCACAGGTGCACCTCCTTCGTGCCCGGGAAACAAGATGTTTCCGGTGCATGGTGGTGGGGCACGTTGGAGTACAGTGCACAGCGGAAGTCACCGTAGGCGATCGGTGCTTCCGCTGCAGCCGGCCCGGTCACAAGGCAAGTGCCTGCGACGCCCCGCCTCGCTGCCTTAGATGCGAGGCGGAGGGCAAGACTGCGGACCACCGGGTTGGCAGCACAACCTGCGCCGCCTCGAGGCCAAAGCCTCGTCCGTCCGCTGAGAGCGGTGGGGGTGCCGCTACTGCACGGCCAGATGTTTCTCGGCGGGATGCTGATATGGACGTCCATTAATGTCTGACGCCCATATCCGCATCCTGCAAGTGAATTTGAACCGCTGCCGCGCTGCTCAGGATCTTCTGTACCGGAGCATCCGGCAGTGGTCCATAAACTTGGCCGTGGTCGCCGAGCCGTACTACGTCCACCCGGGAAGCCCGGTGGACGAGGACGGCTCGGCCTGTTTTATCTTCGGGGGGTCCGCCGCAGACAGCTCGCGCCTTGCGATCATTGCAAGGGGCCGCGGGTGTGTTGCGGCGGACTATGATGGGTTGGCAGTCGTGGCCACCTACATCTCGCCGACACTGGACGAGACTCAGTTTGAGCTATGGCTCACTGAGCTCGACGTCGTCTTCGCTGCGTGCCGTCCCCGCCCTGTCCTGCTCCTGGGAGACTTCAACGCCTGGAGTGTGGCGTGGGGCTCCCGGGAAACCAGGGACAAGGGGAGGCTTCTTGAGGACTGGACCAGAACACGTGGTCTGGAGGTCCTCAACCGGGGGAATGTCGCCACCTTCTGGCGGCGAGGGACCAGCTCGGTCGTGGACGTATCGTACGCGACTTCTGCCCTCGCCGCCCGTATTACTGGCTGGCACGTGGAGGAGGGTGAGGAGACGCACTCGGACCATCGGTACATCCGGTTCGATGTCGTCCCCCCACCTGACCTCCCACAGCCGGTAGAAAATCCCCCGGATCCGCGTTGGGCACTTCACCATCTGGATCGGGAGGCGTCCATCGTGCAGGCCTGGATTCCGGCACCGGACCGGCCTGCCGATGTGGATGCCGAGGCGGAGTGGTTCAGGGGAGCCATGTCGCAAATCTGTGATGCGGCGATGCCTAGGGTTACACCCAGACCGACAAGGAAGCAGGTGTACTGGTGGTCGCCGGAGATTGCACAGCTGCGCGCAGCATGCATCTCCGCCCGCCGCCAGTACACCAGGTTTCGCCGGAGGCATCGCCGCCCAGACGACGCGGCAATCCGAGAGGCGGAGCTTTATCAGGCTTACAGGGAGGCTAAAGGTAATCTCCAGGAGACAATAAAGCGGGCCAAGATGGCGGCCCGCGAGGAGCTCCTGGAGACCCTGCAGCAGAACCCATGGGGGCGCCCGTACCTACAGGTCAGGGAGAAACTCCGACCTAGGGCGCCCCCACTGACCCAGAGTCTCCAGCCGCAGCAGCTGGAGTGGGTCATGGGCTCCCTGTTTCCGACGAGCGCGGAGGAGCACGTCCCTCCGCGCATGGCTCCGTCTATGCCCGACGCGGATAGCACCGGCAAAGACGACGTACCCGAAGTCAGGGTGGGGGAGCTAGGGGCGGCAGTACTCCGGCTTAAACGCCGGAAAATCACTGCCCCCGGACCCGACGGCATTCCTGGCCGTGCATGGGTCCTGGCCCTCGAAGAACTCGGGCCTCGACTGATGGGGCTCTTTAGCGCATGCCTCGAAAGGGGCCAGTTTCCCAAGGTGTGGAGGACGGGGAAGCTGGTCCTGATCCGTAAGGCGGGGCGGCCGGTGGACTCACCGTCCGGATACCGGCCGATCGTGTTGCTCGACGACGTGTGTAAGCTCTTTGAGCGAATTATCGCGGAACGCCTCGTCGAGCATCTCTCGACGGTGGGGCCAGACCTGGCGGAAAACCAGTACGGTTTCCGTCGGGGACGCTCCACCGTGAGCGCGATCATGCGCGTCAGGAGCCTGACGGAGGAAGCAGTCTCGCAGGGCAAGGTGGTGGTGGCGGTGTCTCTTGACATCGCCAACGCGTTCAACACCTTGCCATGGAGCTGCGTTAGGGAGGCGCTCGTGTATCACGAAATGCCTCTCTACCTCCGTCGTATTGTCGGGGCCTATCTCTCGGAGAGGGCCATAGCTTTCCCCAGCTGGCTCGGGCCAGCTCGGCGGGATGTGTCGTGCGGTGTTCCGCAGGGGTCGGTCCTGGGGCCGCTTCTGTGGAACATCGGCTACGACTGGGTGCTGCGGGGTGCGTTGCCTGAGAGCGTCGGCGTAACGTGCTACGCCGACGATACCCTCGACACGGCGCGGGGTGCAACGTACCAGGAGGCAGCACTCAAGGTCACGACGGGTGTTGCTCAAGTCGTGGGTCGGATACGGCGGCTGGGACTGGAGGTGGCCTTGCACAAGTCCGAGGTTCTGTGTTTTCACAAACCTCGGAACGGTCCACCTGAAGGTTCCAGCATAAATGTCGGAGGCGTTAGCATCGGCATCAAGCCCTCGATGAAGTATCTAGGGATCGTACTTGATAGCCGATGGAACTTCTGACCACATTTCCGAAGTTTGGTCCCCAAGGTGACACAGGCATCGGTCGCGCTTTCGCGACTGATGCCCAACCTAAAGGGACCCAACGCTTCCTGCAGGAGACTGTACCTGGGGATCGTGCGGAGTATGGCCCTATACGGGGCTCCTGTATGGGCGGCGCGGTTGACGGCCAACAACTCAACGCTCCTTAATAGACCGTTGAGGACCTTGGCCGTCAAAACAATAAGGGGCTACCGCACGATCTCCGGAGAGGCTGCATGTCTCCTAGCCGGGACCCCTCCATGGGACCTGGAAGCGAGAGCCCTTGCGTCATTGTTCCAATGGCGCAAGGAGGCGCTGGAGCGGGACCACAGGCCTGCGTCTCGAGAAATCGAGGACCAGCGGTCCCAACTCCGCCAGGATCTCATGGAGTCATGGAGGGTGCGACTTGAGCAACCCAAGTGGGGTACCACCATCATCGCGGCGGTGAGACCGATCATGGACGATTGGCTGCAGAGGCAGCATGGTGACCTCACGTATCGTGCGACGCAGATCGTTACCGGGCATGGATGCTTCGGTAGCTGTTTCGCATCCGTCGTGAGGTCACACCCCGGTGTCAACACTGCGAGGTTTCCGACGACGACACCGCACTCCACACGTTGGTGGAGTGCTCAGCGTGGGCGAGTCAGCGCCGGGACCTCGTAGTGGGTCTGGGCGTGGATACCCTCTCGCTGGAGACCATGCTTCAAGCCATGGTCTCCAGCGGGAGTAGGTGGAACGCGGCCGTGTCCTTCTGCGAGCAAGTCGTGCTCGCGAAGGAGGCGGCCGAGAGGGAGAGGGAGCGTACCCTCCCCGCCGAGTTCCGTAGTCAGCGGCGAGGGCGCCGCAGACTCATCTACGCCCAAGACCATCGACCTCCATGATCGGGGCCTGAGGACGGCGGGATCGCCACCCGTCGTCCTTACAGAAGCAGGCTAGAAGGGTTGCGTGCTGCGGGGCCTTTGCCCCATAGCACGCAACCAGATTCACTCACTGACGCGGGATAAAACCCGACCCCAACGACGCGGGATTCTCATCCCGACCCAACCCCCGCAGAGACCACAGAGGTGGTCAAAGTCCGCCGGGCGCCACTGGAAATACGTTCTGCTTGTAACCAGAGACGCCCGGCAACGGACGTTAGAGCGACCGCGGCCTTGGACCGCGGAACTAAAAAAAAAAAAAAGGGGGGCTTTATGAACGCAATAGTACCTAATACAATGATTTTTAGAATTTTTGTCTGTTTGTCTGTGTGTCTGTGTGTCTGTTTGTCTGTATGTCTGAATGTTTGAATATGCTAATCTCAGAAACGGCTTAACCGATTTGACTGCGGATTTTAGTAATGCATTGTGGTTTATTCAACTTAACATTTAAGGTTTGTTTTATTTCAATCGGTTCATAAATAAAAAAGTTATGTCGATCTAAAGTATCACGCAGGCGGAGCTGCGGGCGACAGCTATAGATACATAATAAATCAGTAACTGGTGATCAAGAAAACTATAACACGCAGGCGGAGCTGCAGGCAACAGCTAGTTGTAAAAGAAGTTCTAATCGTGCATAAAAAAAATATTTAAAATAATAGACCTATTCGTAATATATAAATTATAATAGAGATTCCGTGATATCCGAGATACGTGACTAGGGAAAATCAGTGAGGACAGTTTATGGTATAAGATAATCCTATTTTATTCCAAGTTTAGTCTTCGTTAGCAAGTCAGTGACCCATTTGGCAAGTATTCGTACATTCGTACAGAAATAAGAATACGTTATCCTTTAAACAGAAAAGATTTGTATCACATGTAGTTTTCATATAAGTCATTCCTTGAGATAAAGAGATATAGAACTTTATGGTAACTATCTGAATATTTGGAATATGGTACCTACGAGCATAGAGCAACACGGTCGTCGTACGCGGTCGTCGCCTACGAGTTTTTTAAATAACATAATTATACATAAAATGAAGTCTATATTCCCGAGGGGTTTTTTTTACGTGGTCGCTAATACATTTACGTTTTTCACCTTCGAGTGGGACTCCCGGTCCTTGGATGGAAAACGAACCAGACTACCTACTAAAACCTATCCACGGTGTTTCTCCTTCGCCTGAGCCGGGCCCCCGGATAGGCAGAAACTGCTAAGCGACGCCGACCCGGCAAAGGGGCGCTCTTTAGAGCCCCAGAGGTGCCCCTCCAATCAACACAGAAGCGACCGCCCACGAAACACATTGGGGGCCGGACTCCTCAGGGTTTTGTGCCAACCAACCGCCCGCGACCCTATCAGTCGGGGGCTTGGGCGTAGGCAATACGCCGTGTCGCGCGAGAGCGTGCGGCCTGCACGCTACCGCTCACGCAGGGCCTCTCTTTTTGCTGCCAGTCCCCGAGGTGGTTAGCAGAGGTGAATTATACACTCACTTATTGTCAGAATCGGCATTATCGTTACCGGGCACAATAACTATACAATACAATATCAATAATAATTCTGTCATCCGAACCTAAATTCAAACACCTAGGACCATGGACGTATTTTAAGAGAGGACTGTGTGACTGTGAACTGTGTGTTGGGCTTATAGCAAAATTTTATTATTTTATTATTAGTCAAATATTGCATTGAGACTTTCTGCCGCCGGTCGGAGACCGATATATGGGAAGGGGCCAACCACCTGTCTGTGTTTTCCTTGTTCCCATGTTTGTGTTATGAGTAACCTTGCCGTGTACCCTCACGTAAATAATTGTGCAGCGCGTCCGACAACTAGGGAACCTGTACGGCGATTTGCGTGGGGGCCTACGGCAAGCGGTGCCGAGCCGGTATCTAATCCGCTGCTTGTGTCTATTCCAGAACTACCTTGGGGCTTAGAAAAGCCTAATTTTGAAGACTCTTATTGCTGAGCAGCCTGAAGCTGCGCCGTCGCTCCGTGGCCTTCGACCCGGAGCATCTCGGCCTGTTAAGAACACAATTAATTGGAGGACACCAGCGGACCCTGCCGGCCGACCGCCGTCGCCTGTAGACCCAAAGTTAAGTGCACCGGGCACTTCCGTAAACAGTATATGTGATCCTATTCGACCGACACACTATTAGCTACTAGTATTGTATAAACCCTAGGCTCCCTGCTAATAAAGTCACATAAATTGTTTTATGTCGTTTTAATTGTACTTCCTAGCAGGGGCCGTATCAGTAGGCACTGACGTCATAAAATTTGAGCGTGTGGGCGTGGCTTATCAGTGTACTATCAGCTTTCATACATGTATATTCTGTGACAGTTCAGTAATTTGTGTGGAAATAAAAGGATACAAGAAGATAAAAATGAAGTGTTGTATTCTATCATTGAAAAAAATACTTAAATAGACGTTCTGATACTACTCGAAGATAGATGGCGGCGTTTTGTTTCACGAACACGTAATTTAAATTGCTACGTATATTTTACTATTAACATTTTATACCATATAAACATCAGGAATTCGTTCAACGTTAACTCGTAAGTGATTTTTAATCTCTAAAATATTTATCTGTAGTTTTTATAGAGCCGTCCGCGTCTAAGTCGCCATCTATTGACTACTGGTAACAATAAACATACAACTTTAAAAATACAGGGCCGCAATTAGAAACTGATAATTTTACAAGACAAGTTTCCTACGACTGTTTCATAATGGGCTGAACAATAATTGAAAATTATTTTTCAAAGTATAGCTAAATATTTAATTTAATTCAAGAACTGGGTCGGGCACATACTTGTAATAAGGTACCTCCACGTCGACAAAAATGATGGGAGCAGAGCAGCAACGGAATGTACAAAAACGAGAAAATAATATATTTTGAGACCATCCGTTGCGGGCGCTGCTTAAACGGTTAGAGTAAAGCAAAAACAATGTTAGGTACCGAGAATTTTTCTCTTAAAAAGATCCAAAAAAGGTCTGAGACAGTCTATCTTTTAAGTTGAACTCACTGTAAAGTAATTTTATAGAAATCAAATTAGTTTCAAAATAATTAATTATTTTACGGGCGACGGCAACGGGATAGCGCGGGTTATCACAGCTTAGCTGTGGTGCAAGTCCGTATTATGTAACTATGTTACCTGTATTTTATTTTTTAAATATTATTTGTATTATTACATTGTAGATAACATATCCAATCATTTTATTGCATCCCAAGGTCACCTTTTTAGTGAAAAGGACGTCTGTGTACATTGTTTTCTTTTTTTGTGTAAAATAAAGAGAATTTTACCTTAACCTTCATCTTCATCTATTGACCTGTTGTACTCCTTTTTTTTTAAATTACGCGACCAAAAGCCGCAGCCTCTCATACGTCCATTGCCGAGCGCTTAAGGGAAAAGTGTTATGACGGTGGGTGGCTATCCCGCCGTCCTCAGGCCTCCGAAAATGGAGGTATCATTGGTCCTGGGCGTAAATAAGTCTGCGGCGCCCTGGCCGTTGACTACAGAACTCAGTGGGGAGGGTACATTTCCTCAATCTCTCGGCCGCCTCCTTCGCGAGCATGACCTGCTCGCAGAAGGACACGGCCGCGGACGAAAGGCCGCGTTCCACCTACACCTGCTGAAGCGTGGACTCTAGCGAGAGGGTATTCACGCCCAGACCCACTATGAAGTTCCGGCGCTAACTCGCCCACGGTCAGCACTCCACCAACGCGTGGAGTGCAGTGTCTTCGTCTGAGGCCTCGCAGTGTTGATACTAGGGTGTGACCTCACGAGGGATGCGAAACAGATACTTAATGAAGCCAAGGTTATCAACGGTCTATTTAAAATAGACACGTTGTTGGCCGTCAATCTACCCGCCCATACGGAAGCCCCGTATAGGGCCCCGTTATACTTTAGACGTAGAGTGGATATAACCCCTATGGCTAATTTCGACAGTTCAGTTTAAGATAGGTATATTTGCAATTCAAAAAATATAAAACTCCTTTGTACCAAAAATCTGAGTACGTCCCTCTTACGAGTGTGAGATAGTTAAAACTACGTAGTAAACTGACATTATAATGAAGTAGTTTTGCTATTGACCGCGAGATGGAAAAAAAAGAAGTGGGCGGGATTAAGGATCCTTATACCCCTCCTCACCACACCTTCACACTCGCGAAGAGTCACACTTTGTTTCATAGGAAAACTGTATTACAATACCTCTACTCTTATAATATCTCTATGCCTAGGACTAACGGTACTTAGTATTGCCTTTTATACAATATCTGCAGTCTGGGCAGAGTTTGTATATAAACTGTTGTTATATTTTTGTATTTCAAAGCAATGAGTTTGCTTAAACTAGTCCTAAAATATTAAGATAGAAATTATAAATTGATCAGACAGACAAAAACTGATGTCATCGGCAAGACTCGAACCCAAGGCCTTTCCCTTACAGGGGGAATGCTCTGACCACTGAGCTATGATGTCATCGTACGATGTTAAACGGTTATTTTACTTTTCACTTTAAATAACGCTCGAAGAATGTGGTTGCGCATCGGAACTCTCGCATTTACTAATGTTAGTCCGAAATAGATACCTACTACGTAACTTAAAGGTCAGCGTTATTTTTATGTGACGCGACCTGTACTTGAGGTGCTAGGGGCTGAAGTCATCCTCGCCTGCATGTATGGCACGTGATGAGAGTCTGGCTACTATTAAACAAAAGTTCCTGAAAACAATAATAGGCTTGTCCCCTACCATATTACGCATATCAAGCTGATTACCGCGGCTCCTCCCGCGTTATATAGTTTTCTCGTTTCAGATTCCCGTGGGAACACATTACCGGGATAAAAAGTAGCCTATATTACTTAGGGATAATGTAGCTGTATATCAGTGCATATTCAATTCAAACAAACAATCAAATCTTTCTTCTTTATAATATTAGTATTAATAATCAATTCGGCGACGACAAGGCGCAACTATGAGGTACGATATCCTTCATACAAAATTCATTATATCATTATGTTTAATCTGTTTTAAGAAATATATTATCCAAGATAAAACAATCACAATGATTGCAGTAACGCCATTGTGGTCTATGACTCGGCACGACACGAAACAATGTCTAAAGTCTAAAGCTATCCACTTATATCTGCTAAGCTCGTACTCTCTGTAATTCAAGTGACTTGCAACAACGATCTTTGCTCTACGTTAAAGTGTTAATTTCAAAATAGCAGTTTAATATACCTACACCTTCACATCGCTTCAGTTTCTTCATTTAGAAATACGATAATTTACTTATATCTTTAATGAATTATGCATGTATTCCATTGAATGATTCTATATCTTGCTGAAAATTGCTTTAAAATCTGTAGCGTAGTTTAAAAGATGAGAAGAAGAAAGAAGATATCCTAAAGCCTCCCTTCAATCGCAATTCGCCTTCAAAGGAAATAGCTAATTCACTAGGAAATAAAATCTATTTTAAACATACCTCTTTCTCTCCTACCTTGTCTCGCCTACGTAACTCCAACACGCGCCGTGTGAACATATTATTATCAACTAACGGACGCCCGCGACTGAACCCGCTTGACAAATTATATAGATATTTATATTCCTCAAGAGGTTCAAGAGGATTTGTGTGATTCACTCTATCACACAAATTATATAAGTAGACAACACTTTCTTGAACCACTTTATCTATTGGTGAAAATCGCATCAAAATCCGTTGCATAGTTTTAAAGATCTAAAAGAGCGTACATACGGAACGGATCGACTTTGTTTTTACCCGACTGTGTCAGCGAGGGTTATTTAATATGTAGTGACAGCATTAGTGTAGTTTTCTGTACTGCTGACTATTCGAACAGAAGATTCAGTGAGGGTAATTGCATAAACCTGCACTTCACGAAGTCGACACTGAGCACACACCAACCACTTGACCACGGCTCTTGCAACAGGGCTGAGGAATAAAGAGGTATATGAATATCTCAATAATCACGTAAAAGACCCTATTGTCTTAAGTACCTATACAAAAAGAAAATGTTCAATTAGAATCATTACAGATAGTTCTATTCCTGATTAGCGTGTTTAACCAGACAAACTCCTCAGCTTTATAAAACTAGTACAGATAGAAGTACCTACTTCGTATTAACTTTATACACTTTATGCAACCCCTGAAGAGGCCACACGGGTGGTCAAAGACCGCCGGGCGCCACTGGAAATACCTTCTGCGTATGTACCAGAGACGCCACGGCTACGGACGTGAAAACGAATTAAAAAAATACACTATGTAGGCCGTCTCATTCATTATGAAGTCATTGTTGAACATCATTTGTCAAAGATAGGAATTAAAAATTACTGGACATCAGGACATCACGCTCTTTCTAGATTCCTCTTCCAGATTAGATTGTACTTTTTCTATTACTATAACACAGTTCCTTTGTGTGTTTGGCAAGCACCCAATGTACAAGATACAAAGCTATGCGGCAGTGATAAACAGGGTTCACTTCCTAAAAGTCTTGTGATTGTGTCGTAATTGCTTGCCGCAGAACTTTTCAGATTAATGTTGCTACTTAATTAAGGAAGGCAAAAAACACCAAGGCAAACTTAGAATTTGTCATTTCATGGTGTTTTAGTTAAAGTCAAGTATTATTTGGATTTTATTCTTCAAGTTTAACTGAGAATAGTGGAATGTATCGCACTTTAATGAGTAAATCTTTGTATGTTAAACTATTTACAAGTGCGGTTTATTAGGAACATCTCTCATAAACCCGGGAGAATTGTATGTTCAGGAGAAACAGAGATAGGGTGTGAGTGGAGCTAGATGTACAGTCATTATAACAATACCGGCAAAAATAATCTAAGTTTTGAAAATAGAATAGGCAACCGAAATTGTAATAGTAAAATGTATTAAACTACTTACCTGACTCCTTTTAGGAGTTGTTCCACGCATTAAAGAGCACCTAATATCTAAGTGGATCCATTCACTCGTAAAAGGAGTTTCCAATTCATTTCACTGACGCCGCGTAGTTACATCAGTGATATAAACTTTTACCAATGTGGTTTACGGAATGTTGATGTTGGTGGAAAGTATTATGAATATTAAGAAATAAAAGTAAATTACAAAAACTGATGTCATCGGCAGGGCTCAAATCCACGATCTTTTCCTAACAGGTATATTGCTCTGACCACTGAGCTACGATGACCAATACCAATACAAAAGTATTATGAATACAACTAAAATATTAAATCTATTTCGTGGTTCAACTTTAACGGTTTATTACTATTAAATATGATGAGTGCTGTGGGGCCTCAGCACCACAGCATGCAACCAGATTCACTCACCGACGCGGGATAAAACCCAACCCGAACACTAGAAATACTCGTACCTTCTGGTGTGTACCAGAGACGCCCGCAGCAATGGGCATAGGAGCGGGAGCGGACGCGAAATTAAAAAAAAAGAAAAGGAAAATAGGTACAAACGATTGTTAATCCCTTTTAAAAACATTACCCTCAATGGACATTAACTAGTAGGAAACTAGTTAATGTCCATTGAGGGTATATATACAACAGTTAAGTGTTCCACACGGTCCCGCCAACCCGACCAAGGCTGGCAGTAAATGTAACTTTAGAAGCAATTTTGACTTTAATTATTCACTTACTTTCAATTAGGTTACCTTGTAACCTAATTGAATTACGATAATATATTGAATTTCATTAAAAAAACTACGAATATAATCAATATTTATAATTAATCCCAGTTTAATTTATTTACTTTGAATGTTACGTTACATTAAAAGCAAATAAATTGAAATTGAGAATTGACTGTACCACAGAATAGGGAAGAGTACCACAGAATAAGGAATAGTACTTAAATAACAACGTAGATAAATTAGGCCATTACCGGAAAAGAGTTAAGTACCTACAGGGATCATGCCATATAGGTGGTCAAAGTCCGCCGGGCGCCAATGGAAATACCTCCTGGTGCGTACAAAGACCCTCGGCAACGGACGTAGGAGCGAAACTCGAAAAAAGGGATCATGTACTTTATTTATGTCAGTTCACATTGACAAAGCCTCGTCTGTCTGTTCGCAAGTGCACTACTTGCAGGGGAAAATTAAGCCCTGGAGATGCTGATGGGGCTTCTTAGTAAAGAGTCAACGCAACTGTTTTGGAGCAACATAATCATATTTTGTAGTAGATTCTGGTAAGATACAGGACGAGCTTTAAATAATGACACGACGACCATCCATTCATTGAACCCGACCCAAACACATACAGAGGCCACACCTGTGACCAAAGTCCGCCAGGCGCCACTGGACACTATTTGTGCTATCCAGAGACGCTTGGCAATGGACGTAGGAGCAGCCGCGGTCTTAGGTCGGGGAATTAAAAAAAGCCCTTCCCTCTTTACTACGTTTCTGACGTTACAAGCATTTAAGATCACGGTACCTTTATACCATCAAATGGATCATGTCTTGTTTACTACTCGAGTACTATAAAACGACCATGAATTTCCACCTTGGTTCCTTGTCATTCAACGCAAATGACGTGTAAATAAGTACAAGTCTTTAAATAAGTAAAGAAAGGTGTTCTGTCTTTTATCCGCTCAACAAATTCACAGAATCGTCTTTGTCTGGGCTCTAAAAAACCGGTAAACTTAATGACTAAGAAACTGAGTACCTACCTATAACTTAGGTTGAAACATAAAATACCTGTTTGGATTATGAACTAAACATTTAAAAGCAGTACTTAAAAATTGCTAGGTATTTCATCCCTTTGCTCTTGTCGTGAACTATTTTCTAGTCCAACCAGTAAGCAATTAAGTTTTGAAATTAAATTCAATTTCAAGAGAATATACGACTGTGTGATACTAACGAACAAAATAAATAAGCTAAGGTCAGACAACGACTTTCTGACGTTCTCCGAAGGGTAGTTTTTTTGTACAACATCAAGTTCTGTACCATTTTCAATGACCCATGATCACATATAAAACTTGTAGACCATCCTGAACATTTCGTTTTAATCTTCTTAACGAAATATGTACCGTTATTGAGTCAAATATGAGTCACTTCCGGTACACTTCAGGTCACAAAAAATTGCCCTGGACGTATTCTAATCAAGCAGCACAATATTCAAAAAGAATTATCTAAATCGCATGTGCTTTTTAGAGCTAGGAGTGTTGTGTGGATGGACAGCAGGAAATTATATTATATCCTTTTGGATACTACTTTTGTAGAGAATCTAGTTTAATCGTCAGCATCTAGTTTAAAATCAAGCAAAGTTGTTATGAAAACTACGCATCTAGTTTTTTATATGCAAATACCTACAAACATTGTACTTACTTAAAACATCCAATATTATGGAAAAGTATTGGGGGATGACATAATATATATGGTCCGATTTGGGGACCAAAGTCGAAAAAACCGACACAGTAGCCTACAACTCTAAGGGTTATCTTGTGTAGTATTTTGTAATATAGTCCACATCTATTTGTACCTAGCCTAATTCTTAATGTCCATGAAACATTTTTCTCTCTCTCTCTTACTACTCCTTACATTTTCTAGGTTAAATTATTATCGGTCCTTTGTGCAGAAAATCTTTGCCAACTTGAGCACGTGTTTCTATGTCATTACATATGAAAACCGCACAGGTTACAGTTATTTATGTTTTAATATCTACTGTTTTAGCGTATATAATACTGTATTTAAATACATTAACTTATATGCTGCAGTACGTAGCAATTTTCTATTTTCTATTGGTGGAACCTTGTTTATCAACTCTTCTACACAGAAGAGAATATTGTTCTTTGTAATGCAACATTTTTCGTATCCTTAATGCGTTAGATTTTAAAATGAGGACAGTCTTTAATAGTATAAACCTTTAAAAATGCTCTTACACGGCCAATAAAATTGCTCAGTCATGAGCAATCATGGTCGATTGTGACATCAAGCAATTTACGGTAACTCAAAACAAAAAGAATCAATTTATGTCTTACATAATATTGAATTGCCTTAAAAAATTGCTCCATATTGCTCCTCTAATTGCTCCAGATGGATCAATTAGTGTTTGCCAGCAATTATGGCTATAAAATTGCCCGTTTTATATTATAAACAGAGCAGCTATATTTTTATGACAAATTAAAATCAAAGGAGTTTTCCCAAAGAAGTTCGACACTTATTTTATGATGTTGTAATAACAAGGTCGTGACACAATTGGATGTCTTACAAACTTTTTGGAGCCTGAAGACTGTTTGTTTGTTTATAGCTGTCATTCGCAAAGTTTTAATTAATAAATTTTGTTGCCGTTGAACAAAATTAAGGTCTATCCACAAATAACGTAATTTGCTTAAATATTAAAATTATCAATTGGCTTTAATTATTCAACATAAAATTAAATATATGTACAGAGGTTCGGGTAAAAACTCCGTCGAAATATAGGTACCTACCTAATAATAATTTTGATGTACCCTCATTTTTTTGAAATACCTGTCCTACAGTACAGTGTGCTGTGAGAGTGGTCTTTAATCGCTAGACGCCGTCTTGGCTTACCATCAGGCGCGCGGCGTCAACTTAACTACTAAAAAAAAATTACCCAAGTACCCGCTTTTTTTTTAACTCCGCGAGACCGCGGCCGCTCCCATGTCCATTGTTGCGGGCGTCTGTGGTAATACCAGAAGTATTTCCAGTGACGATCCTTCCGAGGGCGTACCTTTCCCGAAATCAGAATGGACATTGGGCCGAAAAAAGAAAAAAAAAAGACTCATCCATCTGGCAGCAGGTGTACTGCATTAGGTGACTGAAGACTTAGGTATTGGTACTCTAGAAATGTTGATAAGGCCTTTTACTGTAATATTACTTTTCGGAAATGTAATTAATCTTATAAAAGAGTTACCCGTCACTTCAGGAAAGTAATGAGGCTTCTATAACACGTGTCTTGTAAAAGTTAATGTTAGTCTGACAGGAAAACGTAATTAAGTGTTAATACAGAAAAATAATAAGTAGGTAATAATGTCTGTCACTTCTAGTTCATTTTATTAAACATTATTGAGAATAGTTTGTTTAGACGTTGTCGTTACACTAGCACTTCGTTATCGTGAAGAGCCTGAACGTGGGGCCACTAGGTTCAGCAAGAGGGCCTTCAAGAGAGCGGATGCCCAGCGCGTCGCGCGGCTTGGTCAGGAGCTCACATCCCATCCCACGGGCAGCCGTGGATACTGGCAACGGACATGCTCGCTGACCTCTTGCGGCTAATTCCCGGGTCGACGACCGTGGCCTGCAGCCCCCCGCCATCGCCAACTGTGGCCATACTATGCCTGATATTTTTATCAGGCAATGTGATGTACGGGCAGTGCTGCGGTCACTCGACACGCGGAAAGCCGGTGGCCCTGACGGCATTCCTGTGGAAGCATTGAAAATATGCTGCTGAGTTGTCTCCAGTATTAACGCGTCTGTACCGCCTGTCATACTCTACAGGGCTCGTGCCGGAGGTCTGGAAAGAGGCGACCGTACAACCGATCCCCATGAAGGGGGATCGATCCGATCGAGGCAACTATCGACCCATAGCTATCACCTCAGTGATTTGCAAGGTGCTTGAGCTTATTATCAATAAGCAGCTGTTAGCGAGTGATCCCCTAGGTATCCTAGAGGATCACTCGCTAATCAATGATCGGCAATATGGCTTCAGGTCAAAACGATCAACGGGTGACCTCCTGGCATTCGTCACGCATGTATGAGGTGAGGCTATGGAAAGGTACGGCGAGTCCTTGGCTATTAGCTTAGCCTAGCTATTGGCCTTGACATCGCCAAATCTTTCGATAGGGTCTGGCATGCTTCGCTCCTTTCCAAGCTTCCATATGGTCTACCTCCTCAACTGTGCAGCTGGATTGCCAGCTTTTTAAACGAGTGCCGAGTGCGGGTCTTGTAAGTTCTCGCTTCTTGTAAGTGAATGCCGGGGTACCGCAGGGGTCCGTACTATCACCAACTTTCTTTCTTCTGCATATCAATGATGTGCTATCCCTCGGGAACATTCATTGCTATGCAGATGACAGCACACTGCACGAGAGTTACTCGGTTCGTCCGATGGCAGGGCGATCTGAGATTGAGGAGGAGAGACGACGGATCGTGGTTGATCTCGACCGTAACCTCGACAGTATCTCCCAATGGGGTGCCGAGAACTTGGTCGAGTTCAATGCCCACAAAACGCAGCCGTGTGCATTTACTGCGAAAAAATCCCCTTTCCTTCCCCTACCCACTCTTCAGAATGCAATATTACCAATGAAGGACAATCTAGACATCCTTGCCATAGACGTTCGTCGAGAGCTCAATAACACAAACTACATTGAGAGATGTATTGGGCTAGCTTCGCGGAAACTAGGAATACTGCATAAGGTAAAGCGATTCTTTACACCGCACCAGAGGTGTCTGCTGTACAAAACACAGATTAGACCCTGCGTCGAATACTGCTCTCACCTCTGGGACGGCTCCGCGAAGTATTGCTGGACGCTCTCGACGCTATGCAGCGACGCACTTGTCGCATTATAGACTGTCCGGAGGTAACGGGAAGCCTTGAGCCGCTAGCTCAGCGCCGAACAATCGCTTCCTTGGCCGCGTTCTACCGTATTTACCACGGTGAGTGTTCTGAAGAGCTCTTCAACCTGATCCCACCCTCTCCCTTCCGATCCCGAACAACGTGTGCCGGGCAGAGATGTCACTCTCATACCGTGGAAACCGTCTTCGCAAGAACCGAACGTTTTAAACGTTCGTTTCTCTGCCGAACGGTTTAAACGTTCGTTTCTCTGCCGAACGATAGTGGCTTGGAACGCCCTGCCTGCGCAACACGTGCGCAACCTCCAACATATAACCCTGGGTTCTTTAAGTGAAGCGTGAAGATGCACATCACTGGGTCGTCAAGTTGAGGGCCACTCTCCATAGTATTCCTGTGTACTATGAGAGTCGCCCATAATCGCCAGACGTCGCCACAGCTTACCATCAGGCGGGTGGCGTCAATTTGTCGACCTAAATATTAAAAAAAAAAATAATATTTAGTTTTCTAGTTCCCGATGTCCGTGGGAACACATTTCTGGGATAAACGTAGCCTATGTTACTCAAGGATAATGTAGCTACATCTACATCTATCTAGTGAAAGATTTTTGAAATAGGGTCATTAGTTACGGAACGGACCCTTTTCAATGCAAGCAAACTATCAAACTATCAAATCTTTCTTTCTCTTTATAATTTTACTAGCGGACGCCTGCGGTTTCGCTTGCTTGACAAATTGTATAGGTACAAAAAACCTTCCTCGAGAACTACTCTATCCATTGGTGAAAACCACATCCAAATCCGTTGCGTAGTTTTAAAGATCTCATACATGAATCATACATCCGGACGGAAGCGATTTTGTTTTATAATATGTAGTGATAGTGATTATTAGTACCTACCTATAACATTGCTATAGATAGAGCTTGTCTAAAACATCTTGTTTTAACTAAACACTCACTTCACTCCGAAGATTAACCCTGAAAACTAATAAATTTTCATGTGTGGTGCAATACAAATGAATGTCACCCTAGGTTTGTAAAAACCGTATGATACTAATCACACTCGCATGATTATAAAAACTGACGATTGGAAAAGGGTGGCCTTGAACTTATAGTGCCAGGTTTCATCTCTCGCCTTTAAAAGTCACAATGTGACCGTAAAATTGTAAATACCGTCAAATACCAGCAAAATACAATAATTCCATCAAACATGCGAGTATGATTACAATCTTACGGTTTTTACAATCAGGGGTAGACAAGAGGTAAGACTCTAGAGAATATAAAATTATATCATGATAATTATGTTTCACCTTTAACATATTATGTTGTGAATTGTCTAGTAAGGTTTAATAAATTAATATTGATGAAAGGCGAGGTGTGTTTCATTAATACCAAGTTTATCGATTAATTGTAGCATATTATATCAAGCTAGGTTGTGTTCAAAACTTACTCCACATCTCGGCGGCTCTATCAATCAATACACGATTACGTATTCAACAACAAAACATCAATCAAATCATTCCTAATGACAGAGCACGGGCTGACACTCACGCTGACACCCGTATTAGATTTCTGTGTGACGTCACTTGACGTATGGATAGTCAAGACGGGGTAGCCATGATGAATGTTTTTGAGGTAGACTCATTGCCCTTACTATACGAAGTAGTTACTGATAAGGTGAAGACAAAATACACCGCGAAAGTACCATAAAACGTGTTTGTTTTTATAGTAATACTTCCAGTCTGATTCTGTAATCGAAACTGAGTAGAAAGATTTTTTTAAATGGTGGTACTTTCACTGTGTATACAAAAGTATAAAACTAGATATGCAACGCATGCTACTAATTGCAAATGTTGAGCGAAGCAAATTTTCTTAATTTTTTTTATGCTCTATTTTCATGATTTCAGAGATATGCACTCCCGGGTATGATGTCGACCAGCATGCCAAATTTGGTCAAAATCGGTTAAGCCGTTTCGGAGGAGTTGGCACACAAACGATTTACACTTGTCGTCTAATATAGAGCTTCGCTTCGCTCCGCTCAATAATACAAATCTATTAATCTCATTTTTAAGTAACTAGCTGATGCCCGCGGCTCCACCCGCGTAAAATAGTTTTCTCATTAATAACTTAACTTTTCTTTTTTCGAACGTTCCGCGCAATTTCTTTTATTTTTCATTTCATAACAACTTTTTCTATTAAATTGGACTGCAACTCCAAACGACCACTCTTTTCAAATTAACAAAGAAAGACTTGTCAATTTATTCTACAGTTTTCAATTGCTGAAACAAAACAAAAGCAGTACACAGGTCGGGTGCTCAACACCTGCCATTAAATTCTACAAATTGCATTCCGCGTCTACAGAGTATCTCTGCAGTTTTAACTCGTAATTTAGGCCCTGTTTAAAAAGGTACTAAATACTTACAAAGCCTGAGAATATTAAATTATAATCATCACTCACCGAGCCTTTTCCAACTCAGTTGAGGTCGGCTTTACAGTCTAACTGCGATTCGGTTGAACTTCGATATTTTCTATGAAGCGACCTTCCGAGCGACCGAGATGCCATCTGACCTTCACAACGATATCGAAGTTCTGTAGTTAGACCTGTTGGATTTTTGATTTAGGGCTCCAACTACACCTAACGACTGCCATAGATGTTCGTATGACAACCGGGGCTGACGCGTCGGCTTAACGTGCTCTCCGAAGCACGGAGGGGTCTCAATGTCTTAAGAAACGGTCACCCATCCTAAGACCGGCCCGACTAGATGCTGCTTGACCTTTGCAATGTGTTAACATCGTCGGTTACCACGAGCCCCTCATTGCCCCACAGTGCATTTTAATGCTTGCTTTTACATGCAAAATATATGGGAGATATAATAAATATCACGCCTAGAAAGAAAGAAAGAGTGTTTTATTTGTGGTTCACAACATTTTACATTACAAACCACTTTCATTATTTAACATTTAAACTTAGTTCAAGTTCCACATTTATTTACTGTGGTAACAATCGCCACAGACGCAAAGTTTGACGTGACGAGCCTACATTAGAAATATATATATTTTGCCAAATATTTTATTTTTTTAGTATTTTTCATTACAATATGAAGATATTTGTTGCGTGTCTGTTTGACACCCGGAGCAGATAATTATAACGTTTATTATCCAAAATAATAATACGGGTGCGCCAAAGTTCACCTAAAGGAGTATGCCCACAAAAGTATGGGGATTGGTTTCCAAACAAAAGTCGTTGTGCACAAGTGAAATTTACGTCATTCGGAGGAGTTTTTAATGTATATTCTATAACAACAAACATAATCAATCCAACTCGCCGGACATTCGAGAAAAAAGCATATGAATTTCACAAAATTAGGTTATGTTTATCACGAGCTGGGCGTTTAATAATTGCCTACATATTGCGTTTTCTATGGTATGGCGAGGGAAAGTGTCGGACTTTATTGGGTCATGAATGAGAGCGATGTAACTTACCCGATTTTTGTTATTATTTCATCAGTAGAGCAGTCAATCTAGTAATACAGATGTCTATCGAGTAAGGTACCTACCTACATACAATGTAAATAAAACAAATAAGTATAACATAATTTCAATTCTTTTATTTCATTCATTTTCATATGAAAACTCATCATATCTAAATAACTTGCTGGAGCAAACACATCATTGTGTCTACCCCAACCCAGATACCAAGTTATTGCCATAACATGGGCACAACAGCCGACGGTCCTGTTACCTACTAAACAGCTGCAGCAATAACCTGTAATTGCAGAAACAGTGTTGGCAACATATTCACTACGGCTTATTAATAAATAGGTGTGGTATGTCCTGCCTCCAATATGCCTGGACTTCATTCTTCCCCTCAATAAATAATGATTTGTACCTAGAATAAGAGGGATGTCATCCTCTATTTCATTATTTACTTCTAAACTGTAAGTACCATTAGCTCTCACATGTTCACCATAATATGAACGAGCTTGTTTGATCTGGTATGTCCCCAATGCAAGTTTTTTTAAATCAGATATGGTGAGTCTTGGAAACCCTTCTAAATGTGGGTGGTGAGCATTAATTGTTATAAACGTAGCTCGACGCCTGTTTAGATTTTCTTCACGAACTATATTTGCAAGAATATTTTCCATATTTAGTGGTTGTCTTGCAATGGCAACATACTCAGATGCTTCCGGTTGGTCTTCAATGAGAGGATGGAATTTATTGGTAAGCGCACATCCATTTCTGAAATCTATCATCAAATGTTTAGCAGCTGTATTAAAATAGTCTTGCCGAAATAATTTAAAGTCACGTTTGAGACGACCATTGACAACCTCAACGACCCATCTCCACATTGTGACACATCGTGACTTATTAGCCTGTAATGTGGTCAGCTGGTGTTCACCCTCAGACAAAAACTCAGGCATATGGGCTTTATAACCATATTCTGTCAATAATGGAACTACATCTCTAAATCCCCTATCAAGGATGAAAACATCTCCCTCTCGAAAATAACTTCTCATAGCACCAGTGATCTCGCGAAACTCATTGCTCATAATTGTAGCATCATTTATTGTGGCTTTATAAGGACCTAAGCAGTCTAAAATGTAACCATCACAACAGACTATCATAAATGGCTTTACCAAATTCTGGTGTTTGTGCAAACTGTAGGTGTTTTTCTGAAATAAATAATTGCTGCTACTTTGCACATACACATATGTAGCATCACATATGACAATGGCAGGCTTGATTTCACTATCCAGATGAGGATTTCCAAATAAACCCTCAGGAATTATTTTATTCCTTAAAGCTACTTCTGCTATTGTCATATGATTGAGACCTAGATATAAGGGAACCAGCTGTTGTGTCATGCAATCTCTAGCCTTCGACATATACCTTTCCAGAGTGCTACGGGGTAATTGAAATAGACTGCACAGCCTTTCGTTGCTATCACCAGTACGCAATTTCACTAAATAAATGGATAGAGCGATACTAGCAGAAGGTACTTCGTTGTGAAGATTGCTCATTTCTCTTAAAAGATCATGGAATTGCGCTGATGTGAGTCCTAGGCAATAGTGGCAGAGATTTGGTGGCATTGCACTTATATTGCTAAAGTCCAGAGACTCCAGACTCGATCTCTCCATCATTCTAAAAAAAAAATCTCTATAATTTGAATCTAACTGATCCCAGCAGTCATTTTGCAAATGGTATCTGCATATCCGAGCAGAAGGTGGGACATAAAATCTATAATGCCGAAGTAAGTTTTGCTTTACTGCAGCTGGTACCAATAACCGTTCAACATTTTCGCATTGAGGAAAAATACAGTGTCTTGATGACGATAATGCACGTTTATGAGTTTGTGATACTATCTTCACCGATTCTTGCTGTTGAGGTTGTAACACAACAGGTGGCATTGGAGGAGGTTCAGGTATTTGTGGAGATACATCAACTTCCATGTTTCCAACAAATCTAGGATGGTCCTGATGAATTTGCCTTTGAAGATGTCTCCTAGCAGTTGTCCAACATGCCACACAAACTCTAGTAATGCGGCCTACCTGAAAATAATGCACTTGCATTATCATTTATGAAATAAAACAAACATAATTTACAAATAAAAAGACAGGACTGTTTTTATGTACCTACTACTCTATGACACTTGGAGACAAATACCGTTCATTAGAGACCTCTTTCATCAAAATTCATTCAGCCTGATGGACAATTATGATAGATGGATATCAATGGATATACATACATACTGTCAAACAACATTACCCTCCTTTCTTTAGCAGTCAGGTAATAATATATTAATATACCTAATAAGACTGTTGTTGTTAGTCTTATTTTGGTATGGTTTCCTTAGACACAAATAGCTTTTTAGTTAACTAGCAGAGGCTATTCTTTACTACTTAAGAACCTCTAAATAAAATAGGAAAATATAATACTAACCAAATGGGGTAGTGTTTGTTGAACTATAACACTTCTTTCAGGACAGTTAGGGTGCACAAGATGAGTGCGAGATCTTAGAATGGACATACCACAACCTAAGCATACACTTCTATGTCCAAACATTGGAGGTGGTATAGTCTCTCCTTCAGGTACTTGTTGTAGTATCTCAAAGCATTCAAAGCATAGGTTATCTTCAGGAGAGGCCTGCAAAAATAACAACCATTTCAAAATCGGATTGCTAATCCATGTAAAATAATATTCTAAAACATAGTAGGTAGGTACTGTGAAACAAGATTATATTCTTCACATGACAAGATTATATTGTTGCTTGTTTTTATATATGATTACTTTTGTATTTTACTAAATAATTATAACACGATAAATAGATATTACTTACCCGTGTTGGTGATATCCAGACACGAAGAATATTTGTCATGAATGCAGTCGCGTCTTGTAATAGACGCCGGCGCTGGTGTGATAGTCTCATGAAACAGTTGATACACCGTAGTCGATTATCCGCCATCGTTCACACAATAAATAAAGAGTATATATCTCGATGTTTTTGCTGATTATTATAGCTACGGAGAAACACTAGGCTCGACTCGACGTAAAACTTATAAAAATCTAAATAAGCACTGAAATCACAACAAACGAAAAAAGAATCACGAGAGCGGCAACGTCAGTGAAAAAAGTGACATTTAATGTTATGTTACTCAAGTGAAATCGCACTTAATGTTGCCATAAACAGATTCGCAATTAAGTACTTTTTTTTACAAATTATAGATATAAATTATTGAATGTACGTATTGATGTATAGACATTATATACTATTTAATATGTAATATGATATTAATAATAAAATATCATTAATTACATAATAATAACATATAATTATATTTATTAACCGTAAAAGCCTTCTCCAGAATAACCTTTAGTTTATTTTACTATTGTTTTTAGTTTATACTACACTTCACTACAGAAAACTTGAAACAGTTCGTGTACGTGTACTGATTTAATACGCGGAAATTGGTAGAGTTACATTTTAGTGTATTTACTGGCAATACTTGTAATAACGAAAGGAAATTGACGATCTTGCATTTTTGCAAGTCATATAAATAGCAAATTATTAAACGTATTTTTTTCCGGCGAAGTTATGGTTTAGTATTTTGAAAGTTGTTATGAAAATTAAAGACAGTATTTTTAATTATATTTTGATTGTTGCACACTCCGAAACCATGATTGGGCTTACTCCTTTTCAACTCCGATAATTGGAAATCCGAAAATGTTCTTCCTAACATTTTTCATTCTAACAATCACAATTCCTAACTACTCTGGCTCTAATATTCATAATTTCGAAGCATTCAACTTCATATGTCAGTAGCAATAAACATCTATTATACTTTTATTTGTTTTCCTATATTTTTCAATTTAACCATCTTTTACACTATTATTCAAAGTTTTTTGAACTTTGACGATATATTACTTGTCTCAAGTTCAAGTTTGTTGCCGGGCGCCACTGGACATACCCTCTGCTAGTAACCAGAGACGCCCGGCGACGGACGTTAGAGCGGCCGCGACCTTGGGCCGCGGAATTAAAAAAAAAAAGTTTAAGTTTGTTGGCATATTTAGCACGTATATCTGAGGAAGTGCTTGTTTCGCACTCACTAATTATATGAATTGGTTTTTTGTTTTTATTAATTAAAGCGTCTTCTTTAATTTTATTTATAGCGTTGTGTACCTGCAAAGATAATAGTAAATCTTCAGAAATATATTTTTTTTAAACAATAAACTTTACTCTTATACCACGGTACTATTTATACGCAGGTGGTCAAGGTCCGCCGGGCGCCAAGTCATTGGTTTAGGTTAGGTTAGAACTGTGACCACAACGCACGAGCCGAGCGAGCGAAGCGAGCGTGCCTCGGCAGCGGCCGGCGAAGTGCCAGAACCGAATCGGTCCTATAGTTATTGGTTTAGGTACGGTTAAAACTGCGGTATAAACTCCCAGGCCATAAAAATAACCGTAAATAACGACCTTTAATCATTCTAAACAGTTGGTTTTTTAGACATAATTAATTATCTGTTATCATATTTATGTTAAGGGATAAAAGCGTTATGATAAAAACAGTAGGAATTTAAATATATTTACATTAATGATATTATTAATTACAATTTTCGGAAACATGAGTGTTATGAAAATCGCCGGTAGCACTACAAATAGTATGAATGAAAACTTTAAGTTGAAAAATTTTAGGAAGAGTTATCATTCAGATTACAGATCATTAGGAAGAACAATTTCGGGTAAAGAACTTTGGGTGAGCCAATATGGACCCTAATAATACAGTAGGTACCTACATAATATTACTGCTTTGGCGTCGTGGTCGGTAGTGCATCGGTTTTCGACTCCCGAGTCTCGGGTTCGATTCCCGGGTCGAATCAGATATTTGTGTGATCTACAAATGTTTGTTTCGGAGTTTGGGTGTTTTCTATGTATATTATGTATATATTTAGAAATAAAATATAAGTATTTTTATTTAGTTCTCGAGATCCTATAGCACAAGCTTATAGCGTAGTTTGGGATAGATAACATGTGTGAGAATGTCCAAAAATATTGATTTCATCATTCTCCGAGCCTTATCCCAACTCAGTTGGGGTCGGCTTTCCAGTCTAACTGTGATTCGGCTGAACTTCGATATTTTCCGTGAAGCGACTGCCATCTGACCTTCACAACCCATGGGCGATATCGAGTTCTCTAGTTAGACCGGTCGGATTTTTGATTTAGGGCTCCAACTACCCCTAACGACTGCCATAGATGTTAGTATGACAACCGGGACCGACGGCTTAACGTGCTCTCCGAGGCACGGAGGGGTCTCAATGTCTTAAGAAATGGTCACCCATCCTAAGACCGGCCTGAGTCGACGTTGCTTAACCTTTGCAATGTGTTAACATTGTCGGTTACCACTAGACCACGAGCCCCTCTCCAAAAATATTTATTTATTTATTTAAAATATTTATTGAAAATTTTCTTTCGTAAAAGACTCCTCTTAGGTTATCGATCGAACTTAATACCAGAAAAAGTAAGAAAAATCTTTCCATTTCATCTAACCACTCAAATAAATAATTCAGATTCGTTCGGTACAAAAATTATGATTGAACAGTTTATTCTTTTGCCCTCTTCTTCACGGTAAAGTACGAAGTGTTTAAATGTATTGAAAGGTTTATCTCACTTACCTTTCTACAGGTATATTTGGAGGTTGACCCTAATTTAAGGCAAAAGGTTCATAAAGAAAGTGGCAACACTGATTATCTTTCCAGATAATGGTGATTGGATTTAGATTTTCCTTATACGAAATATGTTTTCCATCAGAAAAAATACTATGATACTGTTAGTGGTATAAAGCTAAATATAATACATACGTTCCTCTTTTTTATTGAGTTTTTTTTAAATTAATTCCGCGAGATCACTGCCGCTCCTATGTCCATTGCTGCGAGCGTCTCTGGTACGCACCAAAACGTATTTCCAGTGGCGCCTGGCGGACTTTGGCCACCTGTGTGGCCTCTTCGGGGGTTTTAATTGAGGTACGCAAAAATCTCGAATATTGTCACTCATTTTGGCACTCTATTTATTGCTACTTTAACTTTCATAAGTGTTTCATTTCTTTGTAGCCCTACTGGTAGATTACGCGTTCTCTTATCTTACCTGCCACCGACTTCAACAGTAACGATTTTGTTTACAGTATAATAAGATACGAAAAACATGGTTGCTACTAAATCACGCGTAAACCGTAGTATATTGGAGGGAAAATTGACATATCTATATATATAATACACCAGTGAAGCCGCTTCTCCTCCTAAACTAAGAGTCGCACAGTCAAGTGTGGCACACCGTTGGAAAGGTCGTGGTCTCAAGTGGTGCGATAATATTAGAAAATTGACAAAAAGTAAAAAAAAAAAAAAAAATTATTACTTGCGCAGTTTGCGCTAAGGGTTGCTAGTTCATATTAATTCATAAGTATTATAACATCAAAAGATGTTTCTGAAAAGGCTTCGAAGTTGATTATAATATCATGATTAGTTTTATTTCTTGAATTAAGTTGAAAGAATCCGCGCATACTTCTGAAGGCCAAATTTTCTTGAATGCAGATGTTATACCTGCTGAAACTTAAAATATTTTTTCATGATTATCTTTTTTTGTTATTACACTTTCGACTATCGGATGTAGCACAAATTAAACAACTAATTGCAGCTGAATCTCAAACTTTAGTATTTTCTTGTAGACTAACGTATTTGGTAACTTAAAACAAAATAAAGAGTTTTTCTTCATAAAGAAATGAAACTTAACCTCATAATGTTCCACGCACCATTCATTAAGTTCTTCATAAGTATATCCCTTAAGATAATTTTCTCAAACCGCACACTTTTATTCTTCAGTGAACGTCAAGAAAATAATATGAAGGGCTGTTAAAAAGTCACGTAATTAGATAAAACATCACGTACTTGCGATACCTGGTTCTCTGAATACGCTAAGCTGATTTCCTGAGTAGATTCTTAAACATTTTGCAGAATTGTCAGAGAATTAGACTAACCACATTTTTCACGATTTGCACAGTTTTGAAATCAAACGAGTCAATCTCAGTCAAAAATGTAAGAACTGAATCAGTCAATCAAAAATAAAATATTGCTAGATATAAATAGAAATTGCTAGTTAAATTCATGTTGGTAGAAAAATAACAGACGAAAAATTAAAAAAAAATCATAATACAGCTTCAAAAAAAAAGTCCACTTTACAACCTAATTTATTTGTGTTTAGCAAAACACAGGTTTCACTTGATACTTAGAGAGAAATCATTCCAAGAATACCTTACGAGGTGACTCACTGAGTTATAACATCAACTGTGTCTTTGTAGCACCTGAGACTTGAACATCCATATTTACTTTATACTTCAGGGAGGAAAAATGAGAGGAGATTTTATTTGCTCAACGCCTTCTTGTGTTTCGTAAACAAAACAGAATTAATTTGTAAATACCTACATAAAGCCACTCCTACAACCCCAAGGGGATAGACAGAGATGCATTACACATCCACAATTTGTCGGTAGTTTAAGAGTATGGCTACGTGGGATCTTAGATAAAAAATACCATAGATATTGGATTCAGTACAAATACAACGCGGAATCTTGGCACTCGAATACTATATAGGTAATTAATACAAAAGCATCAATGTACAGCGCCGTTGTCGCACCCCTAAAGAGTCTTGAACTCTCGAGAATTGGAACTTAGTAGGTACGGAAGCGGTTGAAGCGCCTAGGTGTGCAATGACCGAGGTGAAGTGGTGCCGTTTTTAAAGCACTGATCGGTAATCTTGGTATTTTTGATCTAAGCGTGGTATCGACAAAATAACTGGAAAAATGTGGGCATATATTATAAAGAGTAACGATTTGATGATGAAAAGGCTCCGTTAATACTGAACCGCTTTTGAAAATCCCTGAGTAACAGACTATTTTTTAGGGTTACGTAGTAAAAGTGTCGGAACCCTTATGGTTTCGTCATGTCCGTCCCTCCATCCTCAGCTTTCCTCCCAAACCATTTGAGCTATATACATGAAACTTTGCATGAATATGTATATTTACTACACCGACAATGTGCTAGAATAAAAATATTTCTTATGAAAAATATTTCTGTAAAAATAATTATGGTAAATGTCATCCCGAAAAAGTTTGCTTGAAGTATGTTTGGAGTGGAATCTTATGGTAACAAACACTCTGTTTAACCACAAAGATATCCACATGTATACTAGACAAGAAGGAGAACAGAGAAGTATGATAGATTTTGTGATTGTGGACGACAGATTGAGAAAGACAGTGATGGATACCCGGGCTTATCGTGGCACTGGTGTCGACACAGGCCACTATATGGTTGTAAGCCGGTTAAGAGGTTTATTTAAACGGTGGCGACACTACGCCCATGATTCTGGGACCGAGCTTGAACGGATAAAAGTAGAAAGTTTGCAAGAAAGGAATAAAAGAGAAGAATTTCGAAATAGCTTGAGAGAGAAGTATGAGAATATGGATGAAGAAGATGATATTGAAAAGTTATGGGTGCAGTTAAAGGAAGGACTTGTGCAAGTAGCTGTGAAAGTATGTGGTGTCAGCAAAAGGAAAAAAGGACGTATGGTCAAAAGAATGAGTGTAGAGGCACAAATGGTTGTAGCGGGCAAGAAAAAAGCGTGGCTGGACTGGTTGGCAATCAAAGCCAATCACAGAATGAATAAGGCGACAGGTGAGGATGTCTCAATAGCAAAAGAGGAATACAAGAAGCATAAAAGAGAAGTAAAGAAGGTGATAGCTAAAGAGAAAGAGAATGAAAGGGATGAATTTGATAGGAGGTTATCTGACAACTTCCAGGAAAATGTTAAACTTTTCTGGAAGTCTATAAGAACAGCCAGGGGCACTATCCAATCCTCGCAAGTGGACAAAGTCAGAAACCACGATGGAAGCTCTCTGAGTGGGGAAGAAAGTGTTTTAAAGAGATGGAAGGAATATTTTGAAAGTCTGTTTGAGAAAGAGGATGTACAAGCGGAATCTCTTATAGAGGACAAGAATAAAAGTGGGAATGAAGAGGAGAATGAAATAAGTGTGAAAGAGATTATGGATGCACTGAATGGCATGAAAGCTGGAAAGGCAGCCGGATATGACAGGATCTCCACCAAGATGCTGAAAGCAGGACAAGGCGTAGTATCAAATCAGCTGTACCGCCTTTTTAACCTTTGTTGGAGAAGCGGTAGAGTACCAGGAGACTGGTGCAAAGCCGTCATTGTGCCGCTGGTCACAGCGAGACTGCAAAAACTACCGCGGGATAAGTCTGCTCAGCGTTGTCGGCAAGTTATATGCAAGGGTTCTGATTACTAGATTGACGAATGACACTGATGACAAAATGTGGGATGTGCAAGCTGGATTTAGGAAAGGAAGAGGATGCATGGATCAGGTCTTCTCTTTGCGCAGCATTGCCGAAAAGTTCCTGGCAAAAAGACAAAAGGTCTATTGCGCTTTTGTAGACTTAGAGAAGGCCTATGATAGAGTGGTGAGGAGCGAACTGTGGTCAGCGCTGTCCATGTATGGAGTAAGCAGCAATCTGATACGAGCACTGCAATCACTTTATGAGGGTTCCAGTGCTTGTGTCCGCATAAACGGGACTTACACGGACTGGTTCGGTATCGAACGAGGCGTCAGGCAGGGCTGTGTAGCGTCACCAATGCTGTTTAACCTATACATGGATAACTGTCTGAAAGATCTGAAAGCGAGTGTGTGTGGTTTAAGAATGGATGAATTGACCATCAAGTGTCTCTTATATGCTGATGACCAGGTAATACTTGCGTCATCGGCGGAGGAGTTGCAGGTGATGGTAGTCTTTGAAAAGGACGGAAATGAAAGTGAACGCAAGTAAGACGAAAGTAATGGTATTTGAACGAGACGAAAGTATGTCGAACTGTGCGATTGTTATTGAAGGAGAAAGAGTGGAGCAACTGAAAGAGTTTGTGTATTTAGGGTCCAAGTTTACAAGGGATGGAAGATGTGACGACGACATTGAAAGAAGAGTTATGGCAGGAAATAAAGTGAATGGGGCTCTGCATAACTTTATGAACAGCCAGAAGATTTCCCGGAGGGCTAGGCTGACTGTTCATAGAGGAGTGCTGGTCCCTACACTTATGTATGGAAGTGAATGTTGGGTTTGGCAGAAGAAGCATGAAAGTAAAATAAATGCAGTGGAAATGAGAAGTTTGAGAAGTATGACTGGGGTGACATTGGTTGAGAAAGTGAGGAACAGCGAGATACGAGAACTTTGCGGTGTATCAGAAGATGTAGTGAGTAAGATAGAAAAAGGGATGCTTAGATGGTTCGGGCACGTAGAAAGGATGGATGAAAGAAGATTGACGAAACAGATACATAAGGCGGGCGTGAATGGACAGGCAGGTAAGGGTCGACCTAGGCGAACGTACTTCGACCAAATCGGAGATGTTTTGACCAAAGGTCAGGTCAAGAGCACCCAGAACCGGAGAGCGTGCATGAAGATAGTTATGAAAGTGGAAGAAGCGAAAGAAGTATGCCAGGACCGTAGCAAGTGGAATTCCATAGTCTCTGCCTACCCCTATGGGTAAGAGGCGTGACCATATGTATGTATGTATGTAAATGTCATCCCCACTTCACGTAAAGCGTTTCTCGCGTCTACCCCATTGGGTAGGCTATCATTAGATAGGTAATTTGAAAACATTTAGAGGTTGCTAAGATGATTTTTTGAATTTAGTATCTGTTTGCGAGTTATCTACCTTTGAAGAGCATGTTTTTGCGATAACAGGGCGTCCCCCACCCCCTCTAAAAGCTAAACGGCTGGCGTGAAGAACCTGAAAAACTCACGATGGTAGTTCGTGTAATAAACTTTAAAGGCGAACTATAACGGATGGTACAAGTCTGTTAATTCAGGAGTTAGATGCTTTTATGGGTAACTACGGAACCCTATCTTATGCGTGGCTTTACACGCACTTGACCGGTTTTTATCAAGGTAATGAGAGATGGGAATGAGAAAGCTATATCACGCAGGCGAAACTGTGGTATAATCAAAAAACACAGGCGTGTGCATTTACTGCGAAGAAATCCCCTTTCCTTCCCCTACCCTCTCTTCAGAATGCATTATTACCAATGAAGGACAACCTTGATATCGTTCGCATAGACGTTCGTCGAGAGCTCAATAATAAAAACTACATCGAAAGATGTATAGGGCAAGCTTCGCGGAAACTAGGAATACTGAATAAGGTAAAGAGATTCTTTACACCGGACCAGAGGTGTCTGCTGTACAAGACGCAGATTAGACCCTGCGTCGAATACTGCTCTCACCTCTGGGACGGCTCCGCGAAGTATCTGCTGGACGCTCTCGACGCTATGCAGCGACGGGCTATCCGTATTATAGATTGTCCGGAAGTAACGGGAAGCCTTGAGCCGCTAGTTCAGCGCCGAACAATAGCTTCCTTGGCCGCATTCTACCGTATTTACCACGGCGAGTGTTCTGAAGAGCTCTTCAATCTGATCTCACCCTCTTCCTTCCGATCCCGAACGACTCGTGCCGGGCAGAGATGTCACCCCCACACAGTGGATAGCATGTTCGCGAGAACCGAACGTTTTAAACGTTCGTTTCTCTGCCGAACGATAGTGGCCTGGAACGCCCTGCCTGTGCACGTGTTTCCTCCCACATATAATCCTGGGTTCTTTAAGCGGAGCGTGAAGAGGCACATCAGTAGGTCGTCAAGTTGAGGGCCACTCTCAATAGTAATGTGTGCTGTGAGAGTGGCCCACAATCGCTAGACGTCGTCACGACTTACCACCAGGCGGGCGGCGTCAATTTGGCGAACCAAATAAAAAAAAAAAAAAAAAAATCAGATATCTAGTACAAAATAGAAAAGTAAATTACCAATGTTTGAATACGAGTAAATACTGCGGCGTTCTGACGTCAATACATTCCCTTTACTAATTTGTGGAAGACTTTTATATGACTTCACGTACATAATTGTTTTTGTTGACGTCATATTATTGTTGATTTATATCAATGAGATGTTTTGTCAACTGGTTTTTACGTGATTAAAGACGAAAACAAAAAAGACAAAACGGACATTGTTTTTCGAGTCAAGGTAAGTGACAGGCACAGTGAACGTAGGTAATTTACATAGACATCAGTGGCTAATCAGTAGCAGTTATAATCACATATTATTACTGACTAGCTGTTGCCTGCAGCTCCGCCTGCGTGTTATAGCTTTCTTGATCACCAGTTACTGATTTATTATGTATAGCTGTTGAACGATATTGTATCTTAAGATAAAATATTATAGTATCTTAGCTGTGTGCAGCGCCCCTTAGTGAACTCCACTGCGGGTGACGTAACCTACGACAAACTTATTATTTGCGGTTGGTACAGTAATCCAGTCTAGGGATCGAACCGCAAAATTAAGTTTGTTTTTTTATTGTACATACTTTTCCGGGATAAAAAGTACCCAGCGTGGTGCCCAGGATATTAAAGAATAATTATACCAAGTTTCATCGTAATCGAACCGGTAGTTTTTGCGTGATGCCTGAACAAACCGACAGACAGACAAAATTTTTTTTATACACATTTTTGGGTTCGGTGCCAGTCTAGTAACACCCCCTGCCATTTATTTTTTTTATATTTTCAATGTACTTACAGATCGACACTGTCGTAAAACACAGACGCATATGATAATACAACGAAATCGTTTTTATTGTAAAATAGTCCTCAGTAATTAATTATCTATCGATACATCCAAGAAAAAGTGGAATTTTCCGAATATTTTCCAAGATATTGACACTAATCTATCCGAAGAACAGGCTGGTAAGGTCAATAACTTCACTGTCGGACGGAGCGAGCGCGCCGCCCGCGCTGTTCTTTCGTCAGTAGCGGCAGTGTTCGACGGCAAGCGGTCACTTGCGCAGCTAAATAATTAATAAGCTGTGTATTTGATTTAGATTGTGTTATTTTTTAATGTGTTGAATAATCTGCAATAAAATGTCTCGGTCACAAAAGATATTAAAATTATTAGAACGTAACAAAGAAGACAGCTGTGAAAACAGAAAGCAATTATTTGTGGAGGAGTCCAGTAATTCAAATATTTTGCAAGAAAATACACTGGAAGCAGGGCTGTTATTCTATATATCTATAGTCTGAAATATATAAGTATCATTAATATTTTTTTTTATAATTTTAAAGCTTTTAATTATATTTTATTACGAAACATTGCACATTCCGTTGAACAAGGTCGGTTCTAGACATACGACACAGCGGATTATGCAGAACCGACATTGTTCTACGGAAATAAAATATGTTACATTTAATTGATAAAATACTATTTTAATGGCTTTTTTTTTCAAGATATTTATTCATGTACTTCAATTATATATTTTCTACTTTCAATTTTATTATGTGGTATGTTTAAAAGTTACGTTTTTCGTCCAAATTTATTAAAATTTTACAAGTGGCTTGCAGACATACAATGTTGTACTCCGGAGTACAACTACATTTTCTATGCAGCATATTGCGAACGGACGTTGTTCTTTGACATAATTTCACATACAATTTTGTTCGCTTACTTAAAATGCTTATAAAACATAATTTATATGAAATGAGACTAATTTTCTGTTTTTTTTATTCTCCTTATTTTTAGTTCTAAATATTTTCGCGATTTGCAGGTCCTGCTTATGAAAAACCTGACTCACCACTACCACCAGGAGACGACATAATAATCAGTGAAGAACTAAGCGATATAGCGCACGATGTTTTTAGTTTGCCATTTATTAGTGAAGATGCAAACACCAGCTTCGAAGCCTCTCCACCTGTCATTATACCGGAATTTGATGACGATGTTGTAGGTACACCCAAATCACCACTGAAAATTCCATACCTATGCCTTCGCCCACTAATTCTCATAGGAATTGTGAAGATATCTTTTGTGGTGCACATGAAAGTTGGTTAGAGGCATTACCATCTTCACCGGATACTATAAATGGAGTAAGCTCAGCGTCTGAATCAGACATCAGCCCTATGTCGTCTTCTGGCCGAAAGAGACGTAAGAAGTGAAAGGATTCGTGGTTAGATGTCAAAAGAAAATGTTTAACGAATTTAGGAAAAAAATATGTTTCAAAAAGGGGTAAAGTTATTGATGAAAAGGTTATGGGTGACCCTTGCAAATGTCGATTTAAATGTTTTCATAAAATTACTCATACACAAAGATTGCATTGCTTCACTAAGTTTTGGAGTCTAGATAACAGAGAAAAACAGTGGGCTTTTGTAGTCAAGTTTACTCTTAAAGTTAAAATATAATAGGAGCCTTCTGGTCCTGAGAAGCATTGATTAAGTGTTTAGCAATGTCTCTATAAAGGCGGCAAGCACTCGGACCCCATGACCCCAGTGTCTCAACCACAAACGGCTCAAATATGTAATCACCTGCTCGGTTAGCATATTTACGCCGTTTGAGGCCTTCAGCCGATGCAGCAGCAGCGCCGGCACATCTGGATGTGCTTGGAAGGTGTGAAGGTGCTAAGGTGTCAACGCATGTAGCGTCCCACACCAAAGGCATTCCCATCTTCCCCGGTAGCAACGACATACCGTCCGGTCTCTTTACATCGCTTCGTGCTAAACCATTTGGTTCACGTACGGCCGGAAGACCTGCCGTGGAAAGAACCCTACGAATTATGTCGTTTCGATTAGCGTGCCGAGGTATACGACCTGCGCTTCTGCTACAAGAAAGGCCATGGTGTCCCAGATAATTGACGGGTACTCCACAGGTGCAATGATGCGGAGATACACAAGGTGTACCCAGCCGAAGGCAAGTGGCAATGCGGAAGGTTGTGTCGTCCAACATTGTAGCGATGTTGGGCGATGGGAGCGCCTGGATCCATAACCCTGACTCCCATTCTCCAACAGCTAGTAGGCGTGCACGCTCTGAAATATTGACAGAAGTGTCAATTAGTGTATTAATTCTCAATTTACAGAGCGGCGAATCCCACAGTCACTGTGAGCCTAGGCGTGAGGGCAGGTCAGTGTCGGGACAAGACATCCTCCAAGCATTTATGGCATCGGTCTTGCATCGCACCTCGGAATCAATCAGTGTATTTGACAAAATTTTCCTGACTAATTCTTCGAACTTATTAGTTTGTGCAACACTGGAGTAATTACATCCGAACACAGTAAATATTTCAGATCTCTATCTTTTGACAATAATACTCAAAATAATAATGATAGCGATACAGAATGATGATGACTAAAGATTTTATTTAATACAATTTTATTTTAGAGTGTACTATTTTGTTTTTGTAAACTTAATTCTGATCAGGCTAAGTAAAAATATCATGTGATTATGAAATTGTGATATTAAGTTAAATAATTACCTACATAATTATAATAATTATGAATAATATTCAAGACGAGTAGTTTGATATTTTCTTTATTTTTGTTTGTTATTTTTTTATTACAATTCTAAGTATTTACCTTGATGGTTTCCGATTTGTTAATTGTTTAAGACGTGATTTTGAAAATCATATTTTTACTTGATTAATATTGATTCTTGATCTCGACTTTGTTAAGTAATGATAATTCGTGATTGTCTTGAATTGAGACTGATCGACGCCATATTATGATTAAAATAATTACACCTTTTGTTAAAACTTTTATTTCTTTTCATTATTGATATAGTTTTCGCTGTTGTTGCCATTTTGACCTTGTCTAAACTTCAGAAATAAATAAGTTTTAATGTGTTTAAGTTTTTAATTTTACCCATCTATATTATACGACATTAGATCAATGTGAAATTCCATAGAACAATGTGACATGTATACATTTTTTGTAGTAGTTTCCGTCGAATAACGTCGCAAAGTCACACCAAACAACTCGTGGAACGCAGTACAACGTCGCATCTTTACATACAAAAGCTTTTTTTTAAATAAATTAATGAAATTTTATACTTGCAATGTATATATGATGATTTTAAGGCACTGAAAAGCTATAACTTAATACATTTTTATTTTATTTGATACGTAAAAAGTTATATAGAAAAATATGAACCCCAAACTTTAAACAGCTCTGTTGTAAAGTTGATATTTTGTAGATCTGTCTTAGATGGCTTCGTGTGGGACTCCCGGCCCTAGGATGGAAAACGGGCCGGACTACCCACTAAAACCTATCCACGGTGTTTCTCCTTCGCCTTAACAGAATCCCCACCACTTCCCACAGGAATTTTGCGAAACATCCGTGACCTATGAGAAGTTGGGTGAGGAAGTACGTCGGAGCCCCCTGCGCGTGCTCCACCCACTGGCGGAGCACGGGACCAATGGCCCCCACGAGCACCCGGCTCGCGGAGGGAACCTCACATCTCAAGGCCCATTGCCGGAACAGATCGTCGCGAGCCTCCTGTCTCCAGCGATCGACCTGCTCCGGCAACGGGCGACCTCCTTCTTGTCGCACCAGGGCGCCCTCCTCGTAGACCCTCTTCAGGACCACCGCCTCGAGATCCCACGGGGGACTTTGTGCCAACAGGCACGCCACCTCAAAAGACACGGTGCGGTACGCCCGTGCAGCCCTCTGCGCCGCAATCCGCTGCGGTCGTCGCAGCTGAACCACGTTCGCGGCGCTGAGGGCATCCGCCCAAATAGGCGCTCCATAGAGCGCCTTGGAGCGTACCACACCCTCGTAGAGACGGCGGCAAGCACTTCCTGGTCCCCCTTTATTGGGGAGCAGCCTGCCGAGTGCATTGGCGGACGCCACCAGTTTTGGTGACAACCGCCGGAAATGCTCGGCAAACCCCCACCGACTGTCGAGTAGGAGACCCAGGTATTTCAACGTCCTCCCGACAGTGATGGAGGTGCCACTCACCACTATTTGGGCATCCCGAGGGGGTCTCATCCGAGGCCCATGGAAGAAAAGGGTCTCGGACTTTTCGAGGGCCACCTTGAGGCCAAGCGCCCTGATGCGACCTACAATCTGCGCCGTGCCCGCAGTGGAGAGCACGGCAGCATCTCTAAAGGTGGGTCCTCGCGCGGTGACAAGGGTATCGTCGGCGTAACAAAGTACACCGACGACCTGAAGAGTGGCACCGCGCAGGACCCAGTCATAACCTACGTTCCACAGGAGCGGACCCAACACCGACCCCTGTGGAACACCACACGACATTTCCCTGCGGACTACGGCCGACCGAGTCGGGTAAGTGATAGCCCGGTCGACGAAGTAGTCCGCAAGGACGCGCCTGAGGTACCACGGGACGTTGTGGTACCTCAGCGCTTCGGCGATAGTAGACCAGGGGAGGGTGTTGAACGCGTTGGCTATGTCGAGCGACACAGCCAACACCACCTGCCCCTGGCCAACGGCATCCTCGACGCTGTCCCTGAGTCGGGACACGGCGTCCAGGGTGGACCTCCCGCGACGAAAGCCGTACTGGCCACTGCTCAAATTCGGCCCCGCCCCCTCCAGATGCCCGACGAGACGCGCAGCGAGCACCCGCTCGAAAAGCTTGCACATCTCGTCGAGCAGGACGATGGGGCGGTAGGCCGACGGCGACTCCGGGGGTCGCCCGTGCTTACGAAGCAGCACGAGCTTCCCCGTCTTCCATCGTCGCGGGACCCTTCCGGACGCCAAACACTCCGACATGAGGGACAGCGTCTCATCTTCAAACTCCGGTATAACGAGGCCGACAACACGCCCAGGGACGCCATCAGGACCAGGGGTGCGGTTCCTGAGTTTTAATTTTAGGACCGCCACCCCCAGTTCGACGTCAGATATGGGCGGGACGGCCTCGCCATCTGACATACCCCGGCTTGGTGCCATACGGGGAGGGACCCACTCTTCCCGCGCGGGGAAGAGGGAACTGACCACTTCTTCTACAAAAGGTGGCTCGAGAGAGGTGGTGAGAGGGGGAGCCCAAGGCTTGAGTTTTCCACTCACAACCTTGTAAGGCCGCCCCCACGGATCCTCATTCAGTCTCTCGAGCCACTCCTTCCAGGCCGCATCCTTGGCGGCCCGGATTGCCGAGCAAAAGGCCGCTCGAGCGGCCCGGTACGCGGCAAGCAGCACCTCCTCCTGGGCAAGGTCTCTTTGGCGTCTGCCGCGACTGCGGGTGTACCGTCGCTGAGCTGCGTGACAGAGTTTCCGCAGCCCAGCGAGGTGGGGACGCCACCAGTAAACCCGCCTTCGCGGGGGTACCGGCCCTGCCCTCTGCATCGCCGCGTCGCAGACGCGAGCCATCGCACCAGCGAGATTATCCGCCCTCGCGTCTACGTCCAGGCCGTCGAAATTGGGAGCGACCCAGCGCTCGACAATACCCGCCTCTCTGGTCAGCTCCCGGTCCAGCGTGTTTAGACGCCACCGGGGTCCCTCCCCTGCAAGGGGGCGATTAGTCACCGCGGGGGTGGCCGAGGGAGTGGCGACAACGTCGAACCATATGTAGCGATGGTCCGACAGGGTCTCCACCCCCTCCATCACTCTCCACCCCCGTATACGGTCCACAAGGGCAGAACTGGCAAACGACAAATCTACGATGGAACTACCCTGGCGCCGCACACAAGTGTGGACCGCCCCCCTGTTCAAAAGTACCAAGCCGGTTGACACCGCCCAATCCTCCAGAAACTCCCCCTTTGCAGTAGTCGCCGGGGAACCCCAAGATGTTGACTTGGCGTTAAAATCCCCGACGACTAGTGCAGGGGTGGGGCGTACATCCCTCAGCAGGGCCTCGACTTCGGCGAGCACCAGCTCGAACTCGGCGAGACTCCTGCTGGGGGAAATGTACACCCCAACTACTGCAAAGCCGCCCATCAGAGCCAAAACACAACCACGCCCCCTCAGCACCCTGCCGAAGGGGGACACACCGACCGCACCCTGACGGGCGACTATGGCCACTAGGCCGTCGCAGTCGCCAGCCCAGTCGTCACGATCGCGGACCAAATACGGCTCGCTGACGACGGCGACGGTCGCCTGCCACTGTGCCATGGACTGCATCAGGAGATCCTCAGCAGCGACACAGTGGTTGACGTTGGCCTGCAGTAGCGAGATGGCCATTTATGATTGAGCGGTGTCCATCCCCTCCTCCATCGGCGGCGAAGACTGAGTGGCGGAAGCTATACCACGTCTTCTGCCGCCACGACGTCCCCGCTTTTGGGCAGCGACGTCACACTTCCTAGTGCCCAGACGGTGGGCAGCCGGTGCACTATCCGTAGAACAGACGGGGCACCGGGGCTCCAAAGAGCAGCCGGCCGCCTTATGGCCCGGCTGTCCACAACGGAAGCACAGTGCACTGCGATCCACTTCGCAAGTGCACTGTGCTCCGACATGCCCCGAGTCCAAGCAGCGGAAGCACCGCTGGACCCGGGACTCAAGGAGGGAGGCCCGAACAAGGGTCCACCCGATGACGAGGCGACGGCCATCCACTAACTTCCTGGCCGCCGCGACAGGGCACTTGAGCCAGCACGTGCCCGTTCGACCGGGTGGGCAACGAATTTCGCCCACCTTTACGTGGCTGACACCGCAAACACCAACTTCAGCCACCACCTTCGCGATACTATCTTTAGTGGCGGTGTCGCCAAGGCCTGAGATGCTCACTTCAGCGCATTTCTCAGACCTGGCGACCCGAACTACCTCGCCCAATACCGACCGTAGTTTTTCGGCCAAGGCATCAGCCTTAGCATCCTTTTCCGCGCCGCTCACCTCGAGGATCTTTCCTCCTGTGACAGCGGCGCGGAGACGCAGACCGTCTATGCCCAGGCTTTTCAGATCAATTGTCTGTTCAGCCTGGGCAAGGACAGCCGCGTATGTTGTCCCCGACTCCTTCGCGCCCTGCCGCAGCGTAATGGTCACTGCAGCAGTGCGCGTAGTGCGGGGCTTTTTAGCACCCTTCTTCCGCCCAGCCACCACATTCCACCCCTCAGCAAGTGGCTGAGGAGCAGTTCGGGGGGCCGGAGTGCGCACCTGTCTAGCAGCTGCGGCTTCTGTTGCCGCAGCGCTTATCTTCTTAGCCCTCTTCTTTTTCCCCTCGTTGGCGACAACGCCTTGCGTCGAGGAGGGGAGGGGGAGAGGGGGCACGAGGGGAACTGACACGGATGCAGGTGCCCTCCAGCTGGGACCTGGAATAGTCTCCGAGGAGACCACAACGACAGCATCACGTGCTGCGCGGGCAGCGTTCCGCTTGTCCGCTGCGAGTGGAGGGCGGACGACCTTTTCGGTCAGCAGGCGGTCCTGAAAACCGGCAAGTCGCGCATCCACCATGAAAAGGATTTCATCGCGCGACATCGCCGGGGGGACGGAGGCTGCTACCCGTTTAAGGCCCTCCATCTCAGCTCGCAGGGCGATTAGCTCGCCCTGCAAAAGGGTTACCTCCTCGGAGGCCGTGCGTGACCTTAACTCACGGGTGCTGTGTAGAATGACACTAGCGGCGTCTCTGAGGTCACGCACACATTGGCCCTTCATTTTGCTCGAAATTTGAGCAATGTGGTTGATGGTGCCCACAGCCTCCTCAATTTTGCCGTTCAGTTGCTCGGTGGTATGGGCAGCTAACGGCTTCTCCATCGCAATCTTTGATGGCCCCTCTGTAGTGGAGTTGGTGTTGAGGAAGGAGGCTCTCACCTCCTCGCGACAGGTACCTGCTTCCAGTGTCTTTTTCTTCTTAATTGTTTTCTTTCGCCCCTTTTCATTGATAGGGGTGGGGGCAGCAGCTGGCTCAACGCTGTCGTCGCTGCTATTACCTCCCTCTGAACCCGTTCCCCGGCGCTTACGGTTAAACCGGGAAAGAACCGGCTCAGGGCAGGGCAGAGGAATAGGCAGCGGAGAGGAACAGCGTGAGCTGACCTCCACCAGCGACATATCGCTGCCAGAGCGCGTCAGGCTGCAGCGGGGCAGCGATACGCGCACTTCCTTTAGGAGCAGGCCCCGGAGTGGACTTCGGGGCCTGTTGGCTTCTTCGTTGTTCAAAATCGGAGTCCGTTGAGCAAGCGGGTGGTCGTCAGTTTGGCCCGACTCCGCCCTGACAAGGGCAGCGCCGAGACTGGGATCGTTGGATTTCTCTTGTCTCTTCTTCTCTTCGTTAATTGTTTTATTTTTTAGTACCATGTTATTCCCACGAGTATGAGACGACTTAAAAACGACTCCCTGGGTGACGCTCATCCCAGGGAGCGGGATAATTACTGTGAGGTGCTCCAGGTGCCCCACAGGTTTTCACGACTTCGCTGTCGGGTTTTAAAGACTTTTCCCTGTCGCGGGCCGGCCAATTAAGGAAAGCCCTTCGGCCCCCGGGGCTACCAGGTACCAACTGGTGCCACCAGCTGGATTGTTGCAGAGACCCCAGGGATTACGAAACGCGGGGAGGAGGGCTGGCCCTCCCCAGCTCCGACGCTAGCACGAATGCCTGTAAGCCCCTGCGCGAGCAGAGAGCCTACACGTCCACAAATCGCTTCTACCAGCCGCAGCCGGGAGCGACGCCACCTTGCGACGCTCCACCGGACAGAACCGGGAGCTGCCGCCTACAACCGCGGGCCCAGCAGGACCGCCATCCCACGACCCCCTCGTGCAATGGGGGTCAGCTTTTTGTCCTGCATCGCCGCCCTCAAACGCCCCTCTGAAAGCAGAGGGGGTGAAAGGCGGGTGGTGCGGCACTCAGGCATCCCCAAGAATGGAAGAGCGGAATGCGCCTGCCGCCAAGTGTCGGGATATTGGTACATTTACTAACAATCGCAGCACAGAGTACTGCGGTCATTAGTGAATGCTCCAGGGTGCACTCCTCCTGGCTCCTGGAGTCAGGAGCTCACATCCCATCCCACGGGCAGCCGTGGATACTGGCAACTGGCCAAAGCCGTACAGTCAAATTTTTGTCAACCCTCGCTGCCACCACTGCGTTTTCCTGATGGATCACTGGCTCACAAAGCCCAAGAGAAGGCGGACATGCTCGCAGACCTCTTTGCGGCTAATTCCCGGGTCGATGACCGTGGCCTGCAGCCCCCCGCCATCGCCAACTGTGGCCACACTATGCCTGATATTGTTATCAGGCAATGTGATGTACGGGCAGTGCTGCGGTCACTCGACACGCGGAAAGCCAGTGGCCCTGACGGCATTCCGGCGGTGGTGCTACGAAAATGTGCTGCTGAGTTGTCTCCAGTATTAACGCGTCTGTACCGCCTGTCATACTTAGCCTTAGGCTGTTCTCTCTGAGACAGTCTTGATAATGCCTCATTTAGAGGCAAACAATTGTCGACGTTTTGTTGTCCTTTTAATTCTGCGAAAAATTAATGCTATTATATAAATTTAAAAGGTTTTTTCTTAAAAACATTTTACTTTTTTTTTTTTTTTTTTTTTTTTTTTTTTTTTTTTTTTTTTTTTTTTTTTTTTTTTTTTTTTTTTTTTTTTTTAATTCCGCGGCCCAAGGCCGCGGCCGCTCTAACGTCCGTTGCCGGGCGTCCCTGGTTACTAGCAGAGGGTATGTCCAGTGGCGCCCGGCGGACTTTGACCACCCCTGTGGTCTCTGCGGGTGTTTGGTCGGGACGAGAATCCCGCGTCATTGGGGTCGGGTTTTATCCCGCGTCAGTGAGTGAATCTGGTTGCGTGCTATGGGGCAAGAGGCCCCGCAGCACGCAACCCTTCTAGCCTGCTTCTGTAAGGACGGTGGGTGGCGATCCCGCCGTCCTCAGGCCCCGATCATGGAGGACGATAGTCTTGGGCGTAGTCGCGTAGTCTGGGGCGGCCTGGCCGCCGACTACGGAACTCGGCGGGGAGGGTACGCTCCCTCTCCCTCCCGGCCGCCTCCTTCGCGAGCATGACTTGCTCGCAGAAGGACACGGCCGCGTTCCACCTACTCCCGCTGGATACCATGGCTTGAAGCATGGTCCCCAGCGAGAGGGTATCCACGCCCAGACCCACTACGAGGTCCCGGCGCTGACTCGCCCACGCTGAGCACTCCACCAACGTGTGGAGTGCGGTGTCGTCGTCGGAAACCTCGCAGTGTTGACACCGGGGTGTGACCTCACGATGCATGCGAAACAGATAGCTACCGAAGCATCCATGCCCGGCAACCACCTGCGTCGCACGGTACGTGAGGTCACCATGCTGCCTCTGCAGCCAATCATCCATGATCGGTCTCACCGCCGCGATGAAGATGGCACCCCCCTTGGGTTGCTCAAGTCGCACCCTCCATGACTCCATGAGATCCTGGCGGAGTTGGGACCGCTGGTCCTCGATTTCTCGAGACGCAGGCCTGTGGTCCCGCTCCAGCGCCTCCTTGCGCCATTGGAACAATGACGCAAGGGCTCTCGCTTCCAGGTCCCATGGAGGGGTCCCGGCTAGGAGACATGCAGCCTCTCCGGAGATCGTGCGGTACCCCCGTACGGTTCTGACGGCCAAGGTTCTAAGTGGTCTGTTTAACAGAGTCACGTTCCCCTTGACCGCCAACCTATCCGCCCATACGGGAGCCCCGTATAGGGCCATACTCCGCACGATCCCCAGGTACAGTCTCCTGCAGGAGGCGTTGGGTCCCTTTAGGTTGGGCATCAGTCGCGAAAGCGCGACCGATGCCTGCGTCACCTTGGGGACCAAACTTCGGAAATGTGGTCCGAAGTTCCATCGGCTATCAAGTACGATCCCTAGGTACTTCATCGAGGGCTTGATGCCGATGCTAACGCCTCCCACATTTATGCTGGAACCTTCGGGTGGACCGTTCCGAGGTCTGTGAAAACACAGAACCTCGGACTTGTGCAAGGCCACCTCCAGTCCCAGCTGCCGTATCCGACCCACGACTCGAGCAACACCCGTCGTGACCTTGAGTGCTGCCTCCTGGTACGTTGCACCCCGCGCCGTGACGAGGGTATCGTCGGCGTAGCACGTTACGCCGACACCCCTAGGCAACGCACCCCGCAGCACCCAAAAAAAAAAAACATTTTACTTACCATTGTTTTGACATTGAGAGATGTATTGGGCTAGCTTCGCGGAAACTAGGAATACTGAACAAGGTAAAGCGATTCTTTACACCGCACCAGAGGTGTCTGCTGTACAAAACGCAGATTAGACCCTGCGTTGAATACTGCTCTCACCTCTGGGACGGCTCCGCGAAGTATTTGCTGGACGCACTCGACGCTATGCAGCGACGCGCTGTTCGCATTATAGACTGTCCGGAGGTAACGGGAAGCCTTGAGCCGCTAGCCCAGCGCCGAACAATTGCTTCCTTGGCCGCGTTCTACCGTATTTACCACGGTGAGTGTTCTGAAGAGCTCTTCAACCTGATCCCACCCTCTCCCTTCCGATCCCGAACAACGCGTGCCGGGCAGAGATGTCACCCTCAAACCGTGGAAACCGTCTTCGCGAGAACCGAGCGTTTTAAACGATCGTTTCTCTGCCGAACGATGGTGGCTTGGAACGCCCTGCCTGCGCACGTGTTTCCTCCAACATATAACCCTGGGCTCTTTAAGCGAAGCGTAAAGAGGCACATTACAGGGTCGTCAAGTTGAGGGCCACTCTCTATAGTATTCCTGTGTACTGTGAGAGTCGCCCTCAATTGCCAGACGTCGCCTCAGCTTACCATCAGGCGAGAGGCGTCAATTTGTCAACCTAAATATAAAAAAAAAAAAAAAAAAAAAAAAAAAAAAAAAAAAAAAAAAAAAAACTACAAAATATCGTTTAAAAAATCCTCCGCGTCATTGCCGACTGGTAAGGTTCCCAGGATGTTAGCTGTGTTGTCACGTTGGATGGTGATACTTATTCATTGGGCCAGAAAATAGCCAGCTTTTTTGTCCTGAGAAGCATCGGTTAAGCGTTAAGCAATGTCTCTATAAAGGCAGCGAACACTCGGACCCCACGACCCCAGTGTCTCAACCCTACTTATAAGTAAATAGGACTTTGTCGTGATAATCTATAGATATACCAGAACATTTCAATTAAATTGCTACAACCGTGGTTACGGGCTGACTATTGACAGACACGTCTTCGGGGCACCTTAAATGTATCATACCGAATCATACCTTTAGTATTCACACGATCTTTTCATATTTATTTATTTACTAGTACGGTGTCTTGCGCGGTGCTTCGCGCCGTACCACGCCATAGGTTTTGGCCTATAACTTTTGACCCCTTTGGGCTAGGTCAAATTTTCGATTTTTTGGCTTATCTCCAGATCTCGGGCTATCCATAGAGGGATCTACCATCATTGGAGAATAAGCAGCTCTCGAGAGCTAAGGGGGGACAAAAATAACATTCCCCATTTCTATATTACATAGATAACATGGTTTTGTATAAAAATAAATATTTTTCTGGTAAATTTTATTTTTATCGCACTATTATTTTCTTGTCTTTAAATATATTTATGAGGTTTAATTAAAAGGATTTAATTTAATAACTTTGTATTTACAACGTGTCCTAATGTCAGATACCAACACCAATTGCACTCATTTTGATAAGTAACGATGATATTACAGCTAATAAATCTGTTCGCCCAAACAGATTGTCTCTATAAAGCACTTTATAGGTACAGTAAATAAAAGGTACTTTATTGTGACCCCCCGTTATTGGAAACGGAGGAATAGTCGATGTTGTACTACCTTTTATATTCGAAAGTATTATTATACCCTGAATTGGAGTACTAAATTATTAGACCTACTGTAATAAAGCGACGAACAAATTTACTCTTAGACGATGCCCACATAAAGACACATGCTGTTTTAGTTAGCTACCTACTTTTTTGGGTTCCGCACACAAAAGTTAAAATGGGAACCCTATTACTGAGACTTCGCTGTCCGTCCGTCTGTCTTGGGCTGTATCTCATGAACCGTGATAGTTATAAAGTTGAAATTTTCACAGATGATGTTTTTGTGTTGCCTGTACCTATAACAACAAAAACAAACAATCAAAATTTCAAGTAACAAACATAAAAAAACGTACAGTTGAATTGAGAACCTCCTTCTTCTTTGGAGGTCGGTTAAAATTAATAAATTGAGTTGCATTTATACTCCGCTTCAAAGATATATCGTTTTAGGGTCCTGAACCTAAAGGGTAAAACAGGACCTTATTAATTTACTAAGAATCCGCTGTCCTTCTGTCCCCCAGCCTGACAGTCTGTCAGGCTGTATTTCATGAACCTTGATAGCAGGCAGTTTGTTGAAATCTATAATTAGTAAAAATACAATAAAAAAATTACACAATAACCTACTTCAAATTACCGAAATGGGACCGAATAGTTGTCGGAATGGGACCAAATTGAAATTTTAAAATTGGGTCATCGAGTCCAAAGATTTGAGGTAACAAACATAAAAAACATGCAGTCGAATTAAGAACCTCCTTGTTTTTTGCCTTCGTTCTCAGAATATTATATTCTCAAAATATTACATTCGCATAACATTACATTAGCAAAACATTATATTCTCAAAATATTACCTGTACAATGACACAGGGAAGTCGGTTGATAAATATTTATAGATAATTGTACGGAACCCTTCGCGTTTGAGTCCAACTCGCACTTGGCCGGTTTTTTATATTCAAGTAAAAACGTACAATATAAATGTATAAATTTCAATTCACATATTATCAGTGATACCTCAGTTGCGATACAGTACCGGCTATGGTACCAGCACAGTTCAGTATCAGTGCCAAATATTCTTTCATACATTTTCTATGAACGCGTCCCGCCATGTCAAATGTTAGTATCAGTGTGACGATACAGTCATCACTGACACTGACATGTAGGAATGTGACACGTGTTTCCTCTGTCCGAGTAATAACCAAGGTTTTGTTTATTTATATTCAGCAAAAGACTTTCATAAGTTCAGAATGTATGTTACCTTAAAAGAAAGCGATATGACACTTACCTGACCTTATCTACGCGATATGACACTTTAAACGTGTGTGACAGCGTCGTACGCGTGGGATAGCATGGGAACACATGAATCTGGAATGTAAGACAGCGTGGTGAATGACCAGTGTGTTCATTACCATACAAATTGTATAGGCCAGCACCTGTTCAGATGTCATAATGCGTGGTGTATATCGCATGTGAAAGATAAGTTTGCCCGTCCCTTAATAGATTAATAAAGTGCTAGCTTAGCAACTTACAGTAACCCATAAGAAAGTGACATTGTTAACAATAAATGGAACATGTAATAAGCTTCATCCTCGCTATATCTTCGAATAATTTTAACTTATTATACGTTTCTTTGTTGGCTACAAGTCTTATCTTATACAATTTTATTGCGAGAGTGGCTCATTTCAATCTTTTGTTTCGGTTTCGGTTCCTTTGTACAAATTCATTTGTATGTTTATGGTTATTTGCAAACTTACATAATTCGTTATTATTTCATTTTATTATGGTAATCAATTGAGCTTAATTATAAATAATAATAAGTCTTGCTGCTGACTGCTTCGTATTTATTTTCTTTATTTCCATTTATATTTGTCATCATGTTAACTTAGTTCAATTTTAGTAATGTAGGTACCAAATTTAATGCAAAATCCATTTTCGAAAAATAATCAAGAGAAAAATAGCAACAGTTTTTTGACTTAAATATAAGATATATATTTATTTAATAGGTACATACATACAATTAATATTTACATTCATAAAAATCTTGAAACTAAATTAAAAACCAGGTAGGAAAATGAAATCAATACTAAATTTTAAAAATTACTATTCTAAAAAAATGTAAACTCTATGGGTGCCCATCATGGCGGCGGCATTCCCGCGCTGTAGATATGGCGATGCTTATCCGCTGCGCGAGAAAGCCTTAAGTCTCCCGTTACTTCCTTTAGCCGTTTGCTGAGCTCCTTGAAAAGTGAGATATATATATTTGATTTTATAAGTCTTTCTGAGAGAAAAAAAGTAAAAGGAAGATGATAACTAAAACCACCTATGTATTTTCGAGTTGATTCCATAGTTTAACCGAACACACATGATGTTAGGTCCTACGATACTCTTGTAGACATTTGAAGTCGTCTTATCGACTTCGCAGTCAACTACCCGACTATTACTCATCGTTAAATAACATGAATAAACACCATACGTCTGGGTAATAATGTCCAGAATAATAAAAATAGCTTTCTTGGAGAAAATGTCTAGACGAATGTATATATACTACAATTTATATTCAAGTGCATACTTCAAGATGAACTCACAAAATCCATCAGATTTTGTTACCAGATAAATTTCTAGGATTAAAGGCTAGAATGCCTAGAAATAAATATAGTAATATGTATTAAGTATGTACTTAAACGTTATAACTTAAACTTATAAGACTGGTTCATCCAAACATAGTTCTATATTTTCCCGAGATGGTAGATAGCAGTGGATACCATCTTTTATTACCTATGCGAGCATTGTCCGTCTTTCGCGAAAGAATAAACCTTCGGATAGATTTGCTATAGCGTTGTCTGTCTAATATCATGGGCCCCGAACTTCGTGAAGTGTGAGGTAATTGAAAAAATACAATGCCATATATAATATGCCATAATGTTTCAAACATAGCAGAGCCTGGGCTATGAGAATCAGAAAACCAAGACAACACACCCTTGTAAATACAACATTTGAACAGACCCGGGGATCGTTCTTTTGTTTACCAATTACGCCACCGAGGCCTACCGAGGCAGTCAGTTTTTACTAAAAAATCAATACGCAGGGATTTTAAGATTAAACAAATCTATAGAAACTCATTTTTTTGAACTTTGACCTCGAATATTTTTTTTCCATACACGGGATTGATGGCGAACTTTTAAATTTTATTTATAATGTTCTGAACAATTTTACTGATTTTCAGCTTGTTGGGACATAATGCACCTTCGAATGTCTAAATTGACCGGACTAATATTGATACTGGCCAGAAGTTCTCTTAAGTCTTATAAAAGCAAATGCTTGTTTCTAAACTCCTTACGAAGTTAGGCAGTGATCGATCTCAGTTGTACAACTTTATGCTAAAAATCTGCATGAAACTGACCCATATACAGTTGAAAGCAATACCACATACATTATTGTCAAGAAATATTTTGTACTTTGATAATATTATTACGTTATACAGTCATACATATATTCAACTCATGACCATATTTTGTAACTTCTGATTCAGACATTACGCTCTTATCAGAGTGGTCGTGGTCATTATGATGGGGTTTCGTTTGTGGCAGATTTCTCTCGACGGTAGAAATTATAGTGCACAGAAGTAATGGGCTTTCTACTAATATTTATATTTGATCAGTCTATCTCATAGTTTCGTTCGTTCAAGTCATGCTCGTGAAGGAGGCGGCCGAGAGGGAAAGGGAACGTACTCTCCTCGCTGAGTTCTGCAGTCTCATTTACGCCCAGGACCATCGACCTCAATCGGCCTGAGGACGGCGGGGTAACCACCCGCCTTACAGAAGCAGGCTAGAAGTGATCGTTCTCAGAGTCTGGTGCCCTAAACAACAAAACGCTATATGGAACCGACACTCCACCTGGAGACGAATTGTTGTGTAATGACCAGTTCGTAAAATAGGTTAATTATGGTTAGCCTATACATACCTGTTTAGGAGAGAGTGTTGGGAAAATAGGAAGAATAGTCCGAGGGTAGGAAAAGGAAGTGGGAGGCTCACATGCACGGTTAGTAGGTATTTACGTCCCTACTATCAAACGTATGGCTGTTTCAATTGAAATGTAAGAAATGGAATCGTAGCTTCAAAAAAGTTATCAAATCTGTTGCTTATTGATTAAAGTCATAAATCAGTCAATTCTAAGAGTAGGTAAGATAGGTAGACTAATATCATACTAATATAGAGGTAGATTACTTAACATTTTCAAGTAAAATATTATGTACGAAATTTAATTTCAAACTCAAATAACTATAATTGGTTTACAGTACATGTTTATTCAACTTAAAAGATAAAATAATAATACCTACGTTGAATGACCTTTGAAAGGCGATGTGTAAAACAAGTAACAGGTTCTTGCATTCAATTTTACCAGCAATAGTAACAGCTTTCGGTATTGACGAAGATTGCCAATAAGGTAAAAGAGATATGATTTTAAACTGCTTGATAAGGGATAAATAAAGTACTTCATTTTGTAGTTCGAATTGGATGTTTTACCCCTAATTTTACGGTTATAATGAAAAGACACAGACAAAAAACAGTGACAATAAAAACCGTCCTTAAAATCCCGGAATGGGACTTAATAATCGTCGTAATGGGAGCAGTAGCAAAATACAGTCGAATTAACAACCTCCTCCTTTTTTGTAGTTGGTTACAAATCCTACTACTAGTATAAACGCGAAAGTTTGTGAGTATGTATGGATGGATGGATGTTTGTTACTCTTTCACGTAAAAACTACTCAATGGATTTTAATGAAACTTTATAAATAATATAGCTTATACATCAGAATAACACATAGGCTACAATTTATAAAGATATTGTGTGAATTGTTCAAAACAAAACGCGGCGCGACGGGAACGGGAAAAAATCCAAATTACCACGCGGACGAAGTCGCGGGCGACCACTAGTATTTAATAAATGGACTATGATACGAGTATGTACGTACCCTAGCTATGTGTGGTCGTAGGTGGATCAGTTGTAGTAGGTACCTACGTGTGCGTTCCAGGTTTCTTGCAGTTTTTCAGTCTTGCATCCACACTACTATACACTACTAATATGCACTGATATATTCATCTGGGCAACTTTGTCTTCAGATTTGTCACTGGTCAGTCGATAAAACATTTTTTTTGCTTTATAGTGATACAAAGACTCCAAAACTGTACATACGGTGTGGTTGGCAAGTTTCCAACATCCATATATTGTTTCCTACTACAGGATAGTGTTTTATTTGTTCTTCACACATTAAAGTTTGGACAGTTGGTTTAAGTATCTTTATACTATTGTAGTACTTAAGTGTCACTGATATTTTAAGTAACTCAACAATTTCTTCTTCACAATGTTAGATAAAACTCCTTTTGTCAGTTTTAGCTTTGTTTGAATCATTACATTTACACACGTATAAGTATAGCACGACGGTTTCTCCGAAGGGGTAGACAAGCATATTGTACGCATGTGTATTATACGCCCTCTTTTCATCATCAGCTTTATTAGCCAACGTAATAATAATTATACCCAGTGATTATATACTCTTTGATATACCTATCAGGTAGGTATTGCTAACAATGAACTAACTTTTACTTTTGTCAGAACCTGTTTGTTGGTTTTTGGAATAAAAGACAGGAGCTCGTAATAATACGTGTCGTGTATTTCAGTCGGCCATGTTACAAAGTGAGGAAAGAAGGAAGTGAACATAGACAAGACAATATTGATATAATCTAAGCATAGACTAAACTAGGCTATGGCTTACAAGCTAATATAATATTATGACATCTTCCCTTTAAGTAACTTATATTTTAGATTGTTATATAAAAATAACAAAACGCATTTTAGTGTTTTGACACGAGACAATTTGACGTTTTATAAGATTCTGACAGTTGACATAATTTGACGTTGTCAATTCGACGATTGTTTCTAAATGTAAACAAACAATGGTTTACAACATTTTAGTTTACTAATTAATTACTTATAACTAAGTACATGACAATGAATACGAAACAATGCTTATAAGACTGTGTCTATAAGACGTTGTGGTTGCCTTATCTCTCTTCCTGAACTAGAATATTTCTTAATTGGTTGACTGCTAGTACGTTGAGGAGATTGACTATGAGAAATTTTAGAGTAATCATTTGTATAACAAGGAGTATAACTGATATAAGTTTGATTGGAACTGACTGGTTGAGTGTGAAAATTATTAGTCTGTGTGTTATGTGAATGAAAAGAATATTGAGACTTTGGTCTAAGTGTTATGTATTGTCTATTGCGACGATATGTACCAAATTTACTTTTTATGATATACGACCTAGGTTCAGGACTAACTTGTTGTATAATACCTGGAAACCAAGACGATTGTGGATGTTTTTGAAACATAACATGAATATTTACCTCCAAGGGTTTAAGATCTTTGGAATTTTTGTTGTAATACTCTTTCATCTTATGTAAATTTTGATTATTGACTTGTTTAAGATGTCTATAGTTACACAATTTTGGTTTTAAAAGTTTTTCTACTATAGGTAGCTTTGTACGAAGTCTACGTGACATGGAAAGTTGTGCTGGTGAACATAAATTGTTTTTGGGAGTATTGCGATATTGCAATAATGCTAAATATGGATCAGTATTATCAAGTAAACATTTTCTAAGCATATTTTTAATTATGCCTACTGTCCGTTCTACCATACCATTTGAACGGCTGTGATAGGGACTGGAAGTGACATGGTGAATATTCGAATCTTGTGTGAAATCATGAAAAGATTTGGAATTCATCGGTGGACCATTATCTGACATTAATGTATGGGGAATACCATGACGAGCAAATATTGATTTTAACTTGATTATGACTTGGTCTGCACTGTAACCATTACTTAAAATTGCTATCTCAACATATTTTGAGAAATAATCGACTACAATTAAGTATGTATGCTTGTTGAACTCAAAGAAATCTATACCAACCTTATGCCAAGGAATGTATTTGTAATCATGTGGTAATAGACTTTCTTTAGTGTTACTCTTTCTTAAAGTGAGACAAATTTCACAATTACTGATGTAATTATCTATATCTTGACTAATATTAGGCCAGTAAATTGTATGTCTTGCCAAATTTCTACAACTATTCAAGCCTTGATGACCTTCATGTAATAGTTTTAAGAAATCTTTTCTTAAAGAAATAGGTATAATAACTCTATCTGACAAAAATAAAAGGTTATTAGCATAATGAATATCATCTTTAACAGGAAAGAAAGGTTTAATACAATCTTCTACTTTATGCTTTGAATTTGGAAATCCATTTTTACAGTAATTAATAAGAGTTTGAAGAGTTTGATCAGACCTGGTAGCTTGTTCAATTTGTTGTAACTTGAAAGGACTAAGTGACAAATTAGCAGTGAGTAAATTAACATGAAGTTTAATATCTTCATCCAATTCTACTAATGCATTTTCTGGTAATGCAGCACGGGACAATGTGTCTGCGACATATGAAGAACTAATTAGAGACTTTAATTTATTGAATTCTTTCTCATGACTGTCATTCCATGACCATATTGTGTTTTTATTAAGTAACTGTCTTATGTTTGATGTTTCTTTTGATAATTTTTTTATGAATGAGCCAAGAAAATTAATCATGCCCAGGAATCTCTGGACATCTGTGACATTCTTAGGCTGTGGCATGTTGCATATTGAATTTACTTTAGATGGATCTACAGACACTCCATTTCTATTGAATATAAAACCTAAATACTTGACTTCACTTTGACAAATGTTACATTTATTACTATTAAATGTTAGACCTATATCTTTTGCACGACAAAGAACTTTTTCTAGGATTTGATCATGTTCTTGAATGGTTTTAGCATGTATAAGAAAGTCGTCCATCATTATTTTAATATCACCAAACCGGGAAATCATTTCTTTATGAAAGATTTCTGGAGATGCATTGACACCAAACGGTAGCCTTAAAAAACGAAATCTGCCATAGGGGCTTATAAAAGTACATAGTTTGGATGATTCTTCATCTAAGACAAGATTCCAAAAGCCTGACTTAGCGTCTAAATTTGAAAAATAACATGAACCATTTAGTTCTGCTTTAATTTCATCAATATGTGGAAATGGGTAATGTGAACGTTTAATAGCTTTATTTAACTTACGTGGATCTAAACATAATCTAATGCTTTCATCCTTTTTAGAGACAATTACCATAGAGTTGACCCAATCAGTTGGTTCATCAACTCGAGCAATAATACCAGTGACTTCTAACTTATTAAGTTCTGCCTTGACTTTATCCTGTAATTTAAAAGGAATTTTTCTACTTGCGTCTACCGACGGCTTGACATTTTCGTTGAGAGTTAAATGACATTCATAGTTTTTAAGAGCTCCTATTCCATTAAAAACCTTACTATATTTCTTTAGTATTGACAGACTGTTTGACTCTGTAGGGACTTTGTGACACATTGACTGTGATATGACTTGACTTTGACTGTTAGACTGACTTGACATTGACTGTAAATTGTTGTTCTGGCTATGCTGACTAAGTGTGTAGTTTGGACTGTGTTCAGATATATTTTCATCAAAGGTTACTGACTGTATTCTTTTTATGACTTTTAACTGTTGACATGACTGTCTACCCAGAATATTTTTGCAATCTAACTGTGTAATATGGAAACACAAGTTGTATGATTTGTCATTATACTTACATGGTAATGTACAATAACCGATTGTAGGTATACTTTGACCTGTAAATGTTGTCAAGTTAAATGGTGTTTGTATAAGATTTATCTCTTGCAACGCTAGTTTTTCAAATGCTTTCTTAGACATCAAATTCACATCTGCACCTGAATCAATAAGTAAGCAAACAGATTGACTACAGATACTTAGGGTTATTGACCATTGGTTACTACATTTTACAGAATTACATTGATAAACAGCACCTAAAAAAGCTTGATCATCATTAGAAAAATCTTCTTGCACATAATTAACATATTTTTGCTTGGACTTACACATCTTTGAATAATGATTAAGTTTTTGACAGAAATTACACTTTGCACCAAGAGCAGGACATTTAAAACGATGTGTTTGACCACACTTTGGACACATTGAGTTATTCATAGACTGATTGTTACCTTTATAACCATTGGGACTGCTATAACTCGATGAATGGGATGTATTGTATGACTGGTTAGGATTGTACCTTGACTGTTGACTGTGACTCTGAATTCTTGATTGACGATCCTGTGACTGCGGATGATACCTTGATTGTTGACTGTGACTTTGAATTCTTGATTGACGGTCCTGTGACTGCGGATTATACCTTGATTGTTGACTACGTCCATGATTTCTTGACTGACGATGTTGTGAATGACTTCTACTGGACTGTTGACTACTTCTGTTATGTATACTATCTATACTAGCTACAGATGAATTGGGATTTGTGCCTGATAATATTTGAACTTCTTTCCGGGACGATTCTAGTGACTTAGCAATATTTATAGTGGCATCTAAAGTGGTAGGCAATTCTTGCAAAATTTTCTCTTTAATGTAGTGATTCTGATCATTTAGATTCCAACTAAATATATCTTTTAGTAAATCGTCTTGCAATTCACCAAAATTACACTGATGGGCTATATTTTTGAGATCTGTTATATAACTGTCCAGCTGTTCATTTTGCAATTGCTTTCTGTTAAAAAGTTTATGCCTTATCATGGTTATATTGACTTTTGGGCTGAAATAACCTGCAAATCTGTCGATCAACACTTGTAGCTTGACTGTTTCGACATCTAGGTTGAAAGAATAAAATATGTGAAGGCAATCTGGTCCTATATAATGTAATAAAAGTGCAACTTGCCTTTCTTCGCTTTCTTGATAATATTTAAATGCTTTGAGATATATTTTGAATTTGGTGATCCAATTTTTCCACGTGAGCGGCATGTTGGATGCATGAACGTCCATGTGCTTGAGGCGACCCGACGACATTGAAGATTCGTCCATTTTTTTCTTTTGGTTGATCCAGTTCTTCCTAAGACACGCCAGTTTACACCACACCTGATGTTTGTTGGTTTTTGGAATAAAAGACAGGAGCTCGTAATAATACGTGTCGTGTATTTCAGTCGGCCATGTTACAAAGTGAGGAAAGAAGGAAGTGAACATAGACAAGACAATATTGATATAATCTAAGCATAGACTAAACTAGGCTATGGCTTACAAGCTAATAATATATTTTAATTCATCGGTAGGTGCACCCACTAGACTAGGTTAACTCTAAAGCCCTTAAAATTTGGTGTGCCTTTTGCTGCATGGTTTTCATTTCTCAAGAAATGAACGCGGGAATGATTGACGAGGCTCTATTTGTCTCACCAATTGTGTCACGACGTGAACATTAATATTAACAGACGGCACCTACAAGTTACAACAGTATGTCGCAAAGGAACATGTCGAGTAATTTTCTTAGGTAAATAAGTATTTACCTCAAGGTCTTGTTTAATTAAATTTTACAATACATAAACACAAAATGTTAAGGTTTCATTTGGAGAATACTAAACACATTTATTGAGCACAATGTGGAAATATGAGGAAGTTTAAAACATTTAAAACGAATGTCTGTGAGGTGTCCTATTGCATTAGGGTGCTTTTCGACCAGAGATGTGCTATGGCTATGTAGCTATACTACGAGGATGTGGTATATGGACCAATGAAAATGAGTGTGCCATGATGTGTACAAATACAAATGAATATGATTGGTGGATGTCAAATGCATCCATAGCAACACAGCATAGCACATCTCTGGTCGAAAGGCACCCCTTTCAGACCACGCTAAGTATACGATATCCGCTATACTATTAAGTGCTATATAGCAAGCAGTTTAGAACAAATAGTTTTCTTGTTCCCAATTCCTGCGGGAACACATTAAGCGCCGGGTAAATAAAGTACCATATATGCTTCAATCAACAAATATCATAGATTTTAAGATTCTATGCGTAAATTCATGAAACGATCTACCTACGAGATAAGATTTATTAAAATCCTTCATGTAGTTTTTGTGCGAACAAATTACATTTATTCATATTAAAATTTAGTAGGGTAATAAATATTACGAGTATCTATATTGGTAATTCAATGCAGTATAAAATAATGGTTAGTAAATGAAGTGCTGTGGTTGAAGATTTATTTTCATCGTATTGGTTAAAGTTTATTTCACGATATTATTACCATCCGGTTTTACATGAATTCCTCTCGATTTATTTATTTTATTTGTTTATATCCAGAGTAGGCATTACATTTTTAGCTTATAAAATATCTCGCCAAACTGCAGACGCAGTTTGTCGGCAAGCTTGCACTCCTTGCCTATTTTTACAATTAATACCTAATATCTATAAATTATACTACACAGGATGTTACATAAGGGTTATATCAACCTGAAGACACCCCCATCAGCTGATCGCCCAGAACGCCTTTTGATATGTGTCGACCGCAAAACAAGAAAAAAAAAAGTGCATCAAAAGTAGAGTAAGAATTCTTCAAATCGGTTCAGTATGTCATGGAGCCTGTTCGAAGCAAACAAACAATCAAATCTTTCATCTCTATTTTTTTTTTATATTTAGTTCGATAAATTCACGCCACCCGCCTGATGGTAAGCTATGGCGACGTCTGGCGATGGAATACTATAGAGAGTGGTCCTCAACTTGACGACACAGTAATGTGCCTCTTCACGCTTCGCTTTAAAAGAACCCAGGGTTATATGTAGGAAGAAACATGTGCGCAGGCAAGGCGTTCCAAGCCACCATTGTTCGGCAAACACAACAGAAACGAACGTTTAAAACGCTCGGTTCTCGCGAAGACGGTTTTCATGGTATGAGAGTGACATCTCTACCCGGCACGCGTTGTTCGGCATCTCTATAATATTAGTATAGATAAGTAAGATACACAGAGGGGCTCGTGGTCTAGTGGTAACCGACAATATTAATACATTGCAAAGGTTAAGCAACATCTAGTCAGGCCGGTCTTAGGATGGGTGACCATTTCATACGATCATCTATGGCAGTCGTTAGGGGTAGTTGGAGCCCTTAAAAATCCGACCGGTCGTACTACAGAACTCGATATCGTCCATGGGTTGTGAAGGTCAGATGGCAGTCGCTTCACGGAAAATATCGAAGTTCAGCCGAATCACAGTTAGACTGGAAAGCCGACCCCCAACTAAGTTGGGAAAAGGCTCGGTGAATGATGAAGTAAGATACTTAAGTAAAATGCGGGTCCTGTTAATATTTTAAAGGTTCAAGCCAACTTGACCGGGAAATCGTACTAGCACCCAATCAACGGACGAGAGTCTGGGTAAACATACAAACAATACTAGTGTGTAGCTATCGGCAATACTTAGTAGAGTTAACAAATGATCGTTTAACTGTCTCCGTGGCGCAGTGGTTTTCGACATTCGTTCCTGATGTCCCAGGTTCGATTTCGGGTCGAATTAAATATTTGTGATATCCATAAAATAAATGTTTGTTTCAGAGTTTGGGTGTTTTCTATGTATAATAATGTACGTATTTAGAAATTTTATGTATCAACTATGTTTATCAGTCGTCTAGATCCCATGGCACAAGCTTATATTAGCTTATTATTATAGCTTAATTGGGGCTAGATGACATTGTGTGAGAATGTTTAAATATGTAAATATTGATTATTATTATTTTGCAATCGCAATTTTGCAAATTATATACACAAATACCTTGGAATACAAATACATGACGTCTGACAGAGATGTGGGGAGGAGAAAGACTTGTTGCGCCGACCCCAAATAATTGGGATAAGGGCAGGTAGATGATGATGACCTTGGAATACAAAAAACTTGCGTTTTTGAATCTGGTTCAAAAAGGTATACCATTTTGTAGGCTTAATTCGATAGCTCGTTTGTTTACCCTCGTTGCACATACGATATAAAAAAAAGAGCATATCGAAGCAATATCGGAACATTGTCTTCATGAATATTTCGTAGCTTGAGGTTCGACGCCAATGTGTGAGTACGCAACGTGACATTGGTTGTCTTGTATTATTTATATTTTTGGACATTCTCACACGTCATCTAGCCAAACTAAGCTATAAACTTGTGCTATGGAATATAGACAACTGATAAACATACTTATATTAAACATATATTTCTAATACATAATATATCTACATAAAAAACTCCGAAACAAACATTTGTGGATCACACAAATATCTGATTCATTTAATTGTTTAGGTTCTGTATTGTTAGTTCCGTCTACGGAAAATTCGTCGAAAACAATTTACCGAAAACACTGTTCACCGAAACACAAATCGTGGAATCGCAATTCACCGAATATTTGTGAACCTAGAAAAGAAAGAAATAAATAAAGTTTCATATTATCAGCCCGACTCTAATAGGTTAAGTTAGAAGACAGGCGGGTGCGCAGCGCTTGATTGATTTCAACGACTTGGTCTCGACGAATTTTCCGCAAATCTGTTAGTTCATATTGTTAATTACTATCATAATATATGTACTACTAATATTATAAAGCTATAAAGATATTTTTTGTTTGGTTGAACGCGGTAGGTAATCTCAAGAACAACTGGTGTAAAAAATGCTTTTTATTGAATATTTCATTTATCGAGGAAGCCTATTGGTCAACGCATCAGGCTAGGACCAAAAGGAGCTGCGCTGCCAAATTGAGAAAACAGGGCAAATTTTTATGTATTTTGGGAGCGAACATAGTCGCGGGCGTTGTCTATTAAGTTAACTTAGGCTTACTACGAAATATTACACTCAAAGACACACACGTATAATTAATCACATATACGCATGCCCTCACGAATACCAGCACGCATACACTTACGGACGCAAACCGTCTCTCACTCCGTTACACTTTCACAATAAACTGAATAAGCCGATAGAAATGGTCGGAAACTAACTATAAAAACAATACAGAAGTTCACTAGGGTGTTTGAAAAAACGAAAATTTGCCAAAAGTTTGTAGGTAAATCATAATAATAATATTACATACTCGCATGTTTTATTATCATACCTTTGGGGTACAGGAAGTACTTTACAAGCTTAACAAAGATTTATATGTGTGACCTTTGTTATTCTCATGCATATGTAATTTTTAGAACGAAAACAAAGTCAAATAATTATATTTATTACTGTTAGGAAATGCAATCAGTTCTAGTTTTATTTGTAAACTCAACTAACAGTTTTTTCAATCTATATATTTGATACGACAATTTGTCTGTCTGTCTGTCCGTCCGTCGCGTTTTTCAATTGGGTTATTCAGAGGGAGAGTTTCTAAGTTTTCCATAGCTTTGAGATCAGTCAGTTATGGTTATCACTAGGAGAACATGTTTTTAAATCTAAATTATTATTAAAGTAATACGAACCTAGTGAGCGTTTATCTTGATTCTTTTTTTTTTTATTTATTTTTTGAGGCGATACAAAGTTCGTCGGGATAACTAGTTCTAATTATTTCACGAAGGATGATAGTTTTTGTACAGTGTACTTATTAGGTTTTAGAATATAAAAATGTTTATGACTAAATAACGCAAAAACTTTTTAACACAGGATTTATTTATAAAAAAACACACGTCAAAAATTGACACAACAACCGAACTTCAAATTACCAAAATGGGATCAAATTAACTTGGAATGGGACCAAATTGAAATGGGACCACTTCGGAAGTACCTAGTAACTTTCATTTAAAAAAAAATCAAATTCGGTTCACCCAGTCCAGATAACAAATATAAAAAAAACAAACGAATTGAGAACCTCCTCCTTTTTTAAAAGTCGGTCGAAAAGAACAAACTTAAGAAACGTAAATTTTACTGGCGATTTTCGGCACTTGGTAACTTGTAGTACCTAACACAACTTTGAACTACCCAAGTCACTCTTGTATTTATTTTAAAGAATAATAGTGACTGGGGTTCGAACCCACGTGGACCAAAGAACTTAGTCACCAGCTATGAAGTGCTCTTTTCCCACTAATTTAGTAAAAATAGGCATCATATTTAGGCTTTACTAGCGCAAAAGCCGCTCCTCGAACATAGTACAGTCGTCTGCAAACGACACTAGACTCTTCCTATGTGAAAAACACTATAAAATGTTATATTATTATATTAATATTATATTATTATATTATTACCTACCTTAACACTAAGTTTGAATAAGTAGTGATCCAAAATATCTATATCATTGAAAGCACTGTAGTAATTTTATCATGCACATCATAAAGGAATCCTTTTGTTCTTTGTGAACTGAACAGTATAAAGTATCATATTAAACGCGTGGTTTCGTTTGAGAGTGCAAATTAATTAGTTCAATTATATAATTTACTACCCATTTCGCTTATGGATTAAATTAAATGCTTAGTAGCATAGCATAATAGCATCACGCCCTTTTCCCAGAAGGGGTAGGCAGAGGTGTGCAAACACACCCACATCTCGCCAGCTATGTTAGGTCCCATGTAATAGGGGGCGAGCCTATCGCCATTTACCGGGCACAAGTTCCAGACTCTGGGATAATTATCTGGGTAAAATTCTAAAGAGAATTATACATTATCCACCAGACCCGGGAATCGAACCCGAGACCTCGAGTGTGGCAGTCCGTACATAGTACCATTGTGCCACCGAGGTAGTCGGTAGAGTAAATGCTTAGTAACTCTTAGTAACATTAAATTCATTATGTACTTACCTTTTCATGAACATTTTTTAACCAAATATATTTTAAATATAAATACAAATATATTTTAAACAGTAGGTAATGTACACTTTTAGATTAACATTTTATAGAAGAAAGATTTATATCTGACTAGCGAACGCCCGTGGCTTCGCCCGCTTGGCAAATTATATAGTATATGTGAAAACTGCAACCAAATCCGTTGCGTAATGTTAAAATCTAAGCATACACAGAGACAGACAGCGGGGAGTGACTTTGTTGTTTACCGGAACCGCTTCTCATCCCGACCAAATCCCCGAAGAGGCCACACAGGTGGCCAAAGTCTGCCGGGTGCCATTGAAAATACCTTCTAAAAAATAAATTCTGAAAATATCTTCTTTCTTACCAGAGACGCCCGAAGTAGGACTTAAAAGAAATACCGGTACCTGCGGTACCAGTATGAAATTTGTTGCTCTGTGGTTTTATACTATATTAAGACATCTAAACGGGACTTTAGTCGTGATAATAATAATATTACATAAAGGTACGATATTATTGCGTACAATATGCCTCTATCTTACCTTCCTATCTTCGGAGAAACTGGTGTGATTGTGTGTAGAAATATACTCGTAGACACTTAATAAAAAATTCAAAACAGATCATTAAAATGGAAGCATGTCGAATTGTCAATACAAACAAGATATCCTGTGTGCTGACATACGCCAATTCAAATACTAATAATACGCGCTCTACTTGGCATTATGATTATTTTCGCATTCAGCGAAGTGTTAACTACATCAAGTGTGTGCTCGAACGTCGTATACGGCGACAGCGTATACGACGACGACCGCGTTGGTCTATGGCTCGAACTAAACAGACTTTTAATTACTTTTCCTGCTTTTGATTGTAACTCATAGTTTTTAGAGATTTTCTACGTACTCGTAGTTTACTATTGAAACTTTATTCGAAATACATGTACTTCGATATAATTTCGTATTGAAAGTTTTTCAACTTGTAAGCAGTTGAGTTGAGACTTAATTGGAAAACTAAAGTTGCTTGTTAAGACATTGTTATACGAAAACTTATGATCAAAAGAAGTTATTTTGGGTATCAAGATATCTTTCGTATTGGACAATCAACAAGAATCGTTGTTCTGTAATAGTTGCGTGTTGTCTAATATGCCTTAAAAAGTAAAATTGGTTACAGAATTAATTTAATTACAAACATGCAAATAATATCTAATAGGTATCTAATACCTAATAAAATTCTGAACTTACTCGTTTTACAAATTCTTATAGTTCCTATGAATATGCCGCCGGCACAAACATGTCTAAGATGTTGTGTTTCAATAGTGACTGTAAAGTTGCTTTCCAGCCTACCATAGTTAGTAAAAACTGTGATATATAAACCGCCAGTACGTGACAAAACAAAGATGTCTGTGCATAGAGAAGTGCTTATCCCTACTCTAAAGTATGGTTTTATCGTCCGTTGCCGGTCGTCTCTGGTACGCACGCAGAAGGTATTTCCAGTGGCGCCCGGTGGACTTGACCACCTGTGTGGCCTCAGGTGTTTGGTTGGGATGAGAATCCCGCGTCGTTGGGGTAGGGTTTTATGCCGCGTCGGTACTAACGTATGGTAAGTTAATGGGTTTGGAAGAAGAAGCTTGAAAGTATAGTATTCTTATATCTGTGGTGAAAGTAAAATAAACGCTGTCGAAATGAGAAGTTTGAAAAAAAAAGCTGGTGTGACTCTGATAGGAAAGTAAGAAACAGTATGGTATGAAAACGTAGCAGTTATGTCAGAAGACGTAGCAACCAAGTTGAAAAAAGAGATGCTTAGATGGTTCGGACCTGTAGCCCACAATAGGGAATAGTACTTACATACAGAACTTGCACCCCGACGTTAATTAAAGCACATTCTTATTTACAGAGAACATAATTTTGTTAACGTAAGTAAACGTTAGGGTTGTCAGGAAAGTACCAGCATAATTTGACCAATAACTATGACGTTAATGCCTCAATATCAACTCTATGGTCAACGCCATGTCACAAACAAGAGACAACCCTTACTGACTTACAACTTCAAGTTATAGCTGACGTCACGTATTTTTTGTAGGTACATATAGGTTCATATATAGAAAACCGATAATAATAATAATAATAATAATATTCATTTATTTGCAAAGAATGTAGGTAATCACAATTAGATGGTAAATACAATTTTTGCTTCCATATACATTCTGCCATTCCGGCACACAAATATCACTTCTGAGTTTAAATTTATGTCATGAAGTTAAGTACTACTAATATTATTTATTATATCTAACATGTCAAACATTTTAATATGAAATTTTCTGCATATATAATATATATATAATAATAATATGCAGACAGTGTCAATGTAGGTATAAGGGTCAACGAAGATGAACATAATATAGCGAAAAATTGCAGATGTATTGAATAAAAGCACTAATCACAACACCAAGGTAAGGAAGCGAAAGAAGTATGCCAGGACCGTAGCAAGTGGAAATCCGAAATTTCTGCATACTTAGTAGGAAAGAGGCGTGAGTTTATGTATGTATCGATACCCTACTTATAATACACATAATACAGATTTTGCGTTCAGAACTATGGCTTGTTTATAAACGTTTGTAAACACTTTGAACCAATTTTGTTAAAATTTGGTTTGGATACATTTTTAGATCCCAAACAGTTGATATTTTATCCTAATAAAAGACAAGATATAGCGACAGTTGTTAAAAGTGTATGCCCAAAATATACAAAATATACAACACTGGCTGAAATAAATCGAAGGATAAATAGAAGGTTGTATATTGTGGAAATTTAGGTCAAATTTCCAAAAAACACAACTTAGTTGCGAAATGTAACTTTGTTTTCTTATTTCTACTGCTTGTAAACACTTTTAGCAGAGACGCTATCAGATGAAAGTTGAAGTAAATATTTTTACTGTTTGTTAAGCATGGAAGCCCTGTGCCCAGAGCAACTAGGAGGAATATCTGTGGGTAAATTTTGTTGTCATTTCGTAGATAAGCAATTTTCACAAGACCCAAAAATATTTTCTTAATCTGATGGCATCTATGTGAGGTTTACTTCTAAAAGGTTTCTAAAAATTTTGTTAAATTAATTTTATGTAAGATTTGTAAGTCACATAATACGATCCTCTTACTTTAATAAAGTAGTGATATAAGTAAAATAGATAGTAGTAGGTATCTAATGAATAATAATAAGTTAATTAATTACCTATTTACCCATATTGTTCTATTTGTCCATTTCAATCTTGTTACAACCTCTGAGCACCCACTACTGTATTTTATTGCATCACCCAGATTAGTGGTAGTGGTATTGAATTTTATCACCTTGTACAAAGTGAAGCAAAAACGTGCAATTCACAAGCCACCTGAGTCGGCTGTGGCCTTTTGCGAGCAGGACTTGCTCGCGAAGTAGGCGGCCGAGAAGGAACGGGAGCATACGCTCCCCGCTGATAATATAACCCGACCCCAAAGATGCGGAATAATACCCGACTCAATCGAATGACAGAGGCCACATAGGTGGCCAAAGTCCGTCCGGGGTGGCGGCACCACAGGGTATTCTGCCAAAATATGGATACCTGGGTAACCGGTAATGGACGTAAAGGCGACTGCAGCCATGGGCCAAAATATGGGCATAAATCAAGAAAATTAAGAAATATCCAATATGACAACTAAACAACAAACATTATTACTATCATGAACGATGAATGCGAACATTGTGTGTAGATTAATTTCTTCGATAATGGTTAGAGAAGTTCGAAACTATAATACGAACCAACTTGTTGTTGCCTCACTTATGGTGGAATTAATAAGGCCTTGTATTGCTGCTGCTGACCCCTGTACGCACAATTAAACATCTGTAAGGGAATTTCATATTAGTATCGTATTGTTCTCAAATAGAAATTGGTTTCTGCTCAACTAATCAAATAATACTTGAACTAAATGAAGATGTATATTAAAGCAATTAGGGTTGGTCATTATGTAGGTAGTTTATTATCAGTTAGTAATGTAGGCCTCTGCACATTGTAAGAGCACGTATACCTATTTTTTTTAATTCCGCGGCCCAAGGCCACGGCCGCTCTAACGTCCGTTGTCGGGCGTCTGTGGTTCACACGCAGAAGGTATTTCCAGTGGCGCCCGGCGGAGCACGTGTACCTAATGTAAACATTTATATTTCGTGAATCTATGCTTCTTAATAATTATAAAGAGGAAAAAAACTACTGCTTATTTGCAATGCAGACTAGGACTGAAGCCTTTGTAAATGATAAAAAGTGAAAAAAAATCATAGTAGGATGAAACCCATTACAAAAGGACGAGAATATAACAAAAATGAAGGGAAAAATAATTTACGGTCGATCTGAGGTCGGGAAGTGGAAAGGGGTGAGTTTTTAAGGGTTAAAACGGTTTATCTCGATTTCCGGCAAAACTACAAGTCCTATGGAAAAAAATAAAATGACAAAGTTGTAGGTAATAAAGAGACCTACAACTTATTTATTTACACTTTTTTCCCATAACCTCAAAATTTATGTGAAAAATTCAAATAATCAAGTTTTTGGTTTTTTATTTTTATCTTATGCAAAACAATTTTTTTTTTCACGAAATTAGGTGAAAACTTACCTTTTTATGTCTCAAAGACTCTGTAATTTTTTTGATTTGAAATATTAATTTTTTCACCTAATTTTGACTTAATATCGAAAAAACACCCTAATTTTCAATCGAAAATTCGCACGTCAAAATATCAGCTTTTTAAATTATTACCATGATAAATAGAAGAAATATATTCATTACCATGGTAAATGTTCTCAGAAAATGCAAAGAAAAGAAAAAATCTCGAATCCGAATTTTTTTTTAATCACTATGTACAATTTTGAGGTTGAACCTTTGTAAAATTTACACTTTAATTACTTGAAAAACGTAAGATTCCATGTTACATTGATAAACAAAAAAATACAAATCGAAATTTACTACTATAATTAACAACCAAATAAGTTAATTTTTAATAAGACATCTACTATATTTTGAGAAAGTTTTGCAGTATTTGCAATAATTGTTTTGCATAAGATAAAATTAAAAAACCAAAAACTTGATTATTTGAATTTTTCACATAAATTTTGAGGTAATTTGAAAAAATACCTCAAAATATATCAACATATGCAAAAGTTGTAGGTCTCTTTATTACCTACAACTTTGTCATTAATTTTTTTTCCATAGGACTTGTAGTTTTGCCGGAAATCGAGATAAACCGTTTCGGTCGGGTAGGTCGGGAAGTGGAAAGGGGTAAGTTTTTAAGGGTAACCTTAAAACTCACCCCTTTCCACTTCCCGACCTCAGATCGACCGTAAATTATTTTTCCCTTCATTTTTGTTATATTCTCGTCCTTTTGTAATGGGTTTCATCCTACTATGTTTTTTTTTGGTTTCAGAAATTATCTACACTGGTCTAATGTATTGGTTCCGTAACTACCGAACTGATTTTTAAAATTCTTTTACTAATTTGTAGCTACATTATCCCCGAGTGACATGGGCTAGTTTTAATTGGGTAATGAACGCATTATGCCGTGGGAGTTAGCCGAATACTTATAGTGGACGGCACTTTGTCGAACTTACTGCCAACAAAAATTGTTATTTTACAAACAAGTTTTGGGTGCAAAGGGGCTCTACCAACATCTTTGGGGCCCCAGCGACGGACGGGGCTCGTTAATTTACTGTACCTATGGAGTGGCTTCGGCCCCTACGTGGGTACCAGGTGGTACAACAGTGTTGGTCCGGGGTGGTACCACCGTGCAGCTGTGCTAAAGCCCCCCAAGTAACCCAGCCCAGGCCGGGTAGCATTAGGGGTTCAGCAGCTGCATCGCCGGGCCCGGGGCGATGTATGGTGCAGCAGGCATGCGACCAGTGGGGGCGAAGCGGAGTTTAGTGTGGTTGGTGTGGGTCGATTCGCCGGCCAGGGAGACCCTTAGCAACAGCGTTTCCGCGGCCGCCCGCAACACAGTCATGGGACCCGCCTGGGACCAACCACCCCAAGAGGCAGCCCCACATGTTGCGCATAATCCTGAAGTGGGATCGCTGCTCCGGGTGGTAACCGGTGTGGGGTAGCGGCGGCCTTGCATCAGGGGGGTTTGCTAGCCCTTCAGTCCGGCGGGTCGGCTCCGACCTAACCACACGGTTCCAGACGAAGCTAGCCCCTGCGCTTTGTCATTTACTGCTGCACCAAAAGTCGCCCTGTCTTCGCGCTTCTTCTTCAAACCTATAATGGCAGTGCAACATGAAAAAAGTAAACGTTCCACAGCGGTCCAAGGAAACCCCACAACTTCACTTTTCGAGGTGGAGTTCACCAACGTCCGTGGACTCGATGCGAACCTCGATGCCGTCCACCATCACCTATAGACGGCACGGTCCGCTGTGATGTTCCTCACGGAGACACAAATACGCCGCCCTGACGGCACGTCTTACCTGTGTTACCCCGGCTATGTCATCGAGGAACAATTTCGAGATAAAACCGAGGTGTGCATGTTCGTTAGGGCGGATGTTTGCTGCCCCCGGTTGCGCTGCCTAGAGAACCCCTCCAACTCCGTCCTTTGGCTGTACGTGGACCATGGCTCTATGAGTCAGATCTACGTGTGCGTCTACCGTTCCCACATAGGGGATTCTGAGACAACAAAGCTCTTCCAGTACCTCAGCGAGACGGCTGATGATGCGCAGGTGCGGTTCCCGAACGCTGACCTAGTGTTTAGTGCGGGATCACCCGGATACCAGACAGGTCAGATCACGCGCCCGCTCTGCTGTATCTACTGCTGACGAGTCGCCCAGCCCAGTACAGTGTTTCAGTAGGAGCCCCATTGGGTAGTTCCGACCACTGTGTGGTTCACGCTGGCATGAAGGTGTCACCTCCTGTACGTGCTGTAGAAATGGCACGACGTCTATGGCACTACCTGGAGCCAGCGCTGCTTTGTAGGAAAGGCTCCTTCGGATAGCGCTTCTGCGATTGTTGGCGAGATCAGGTTAGGGATGGCATATTACATCCCTTTCACTGATGTCACCAGTATCCGCAGAGCCCGTCCCTGGTTCGGGCGAGACTGTGCCAAAGCTGTTCGACAAAAATAGTCGGCATATCAGCCGCTGGATCAGGGCCCGGGCTGTGCGCGACCCAAACGCGAGCCTTTAAGAGAGCTGATGCCCAGCGCGTCGCGCAGCTTGGTCAGGAGCTCACTTCCCATCCCACGGGCAGCCATGGATACTGGCAACTGGCCAAAGCCGTGCAATCTAACTTTATGTATGCATGTACTACGGAAATGCGCAGCTGAGTTGTCTCCTATACTAACTCGTCTGTACCGCCTGTCTTACTCCACAGGAATCGTGCCGGAGGTCTGGAAGGAGGCGAAAACGTACAACCAATCCAAGAAAGGGAATCGGTCTGATCCAGGCAATTATCGACCCATAGCTGTCACCTCAGTCATCTGCAAGTTGTTTGAGCTCATCATCAATAAGCAGCTCATGCGATCCCTCGAAGATCACTCGCTAATAAATGATCGGCAATACGGCTTCAGGCCAAAACGATTAACGGGTGATCTTCGGGCATTCGTAACGCATGTCTGGGGTGAGGCTATGGAAAGGCACGGCGAGTCCTTGGCGATTAGCCTGGACATCGCCAAAGCCTTCGATAGAGTCTGGTATGCTTCGCTCCTTTCCAAGCTGCCGGCAGATGGTCTACCTCCTCAACTGTGCAGCTCGATGGCCAGCTTTCTAAACGAACACCGAATGCGGGTCCTCTGCGATGGCCAGGCTTCTAGCTTTTTGCAAGTTAATG